>LPNX010337645.1:23765-59246 GCA_001517045.1 Pseudotsuga menziesii | reverse complement strand
ACTTATGTGGAAGAATTTTTAAAGAATTTATTGAATGCTATTGTAGTACTCTGTTTAATTTCTACAAAATTAGTCATCCTGTAGCATATGTTTCCGCAACACTACAGAATCCTGTAGTGGCTTTCCACAACACTGCAAAATATTGTAATTCACATTTTCATAGTTTATGGTTTTATTTTGTTTCAAATGGTGTGAAAACTCATAAAATTAACTTCTTTTGGATTATATAAGAAAATAAAGGGTTTACAAATAACCTAGCATTCTTCTCCATAGCCTATGTTGCATAGTGTTAATTTCAAAAGAGTTGTAGTTCAGTTTATGATAAATTATTCTAAAGTTGACATCAATAAGGAAAGAGATTATATAGAGGTCGGTGTTATGCTTCATATATTATGTTGCATAATTCCAATTCCAAAAGATCATCCTTGCTTAAAAAAACATTTTAGATTTTCTTACTAGTTTAGTTTGAATGTGTGAGGATTGATGGGTTTTATTTGATAGGGTTTTAGTTATGTGAGTAAATTCTTAAGTTTTGAAGAACTAAGTATTTTTCTTTGCATATAATTTTCACACTACCTCACAAGTCTACTAACATATATTGACAATTAAATGTGTTAAATCATCTAAATTATACATCTCATAATTTGAGCCAACATTTTGGCATTGTTGTCAGGGAGGTGCAAAAAGTGAATACTAAAGTGCGCATTTTTTGTAGATTGAACAACATTTTAGACTTGGAGGAGGGGGAGGGATAAGACACAAATACTACCTTACCACATAAATTCCATGATGTAATATCCCTCTGCACCCACTATAGTGGGTTTCTCCAGGCCCTTGTCATGTTGGTATGATTTTTTAATTTTAATCTAGATATTTTCAGTTTGTTTCTTTTCTCAGTTTGAGTGGCGCCCACACTAGGATTGGAAGAGTAGGAATTTTTCAATGCTATTTTATTTTACTTTGAATTATTATATTAGTATGATAATATTGCATGGTTTGAAATATTATAACATTGCATGGTTTGACACAACTACATGATTTGAAGCATGCTAAATAATGAATTTTGAGGCATGATAAGTATTGCATGGTTTGATAACATTGCATGAATGGAGAGAGAGATATAGCAAAGGTAGGTTTCTTAAAAACAAATACATTCCAAAATTTGCTTTTGGTAGGACTATGAATACACCTGCATCAACTAACTCATTGGTTGGGAAACACATAAAAGGGATTTATGCAGGGGCAACTGTAAGAAGAACTCTTGTGATACAATTTAAAAGGACACCTACTTTGAAAGAAGCAACTACAAACATGTAGACAACATATGAAATTTTGGATTCTCCAAACCATCTAATAGAACCCACAATAAAATCAATCATTGTTGGGAGCTAGAGAGGCAACTAGAAGAGGGATTCAAGTTAGTTATTGTACCAAAATTTTCACTGCCTAAAATAGTGTTTAGTTTATTTGAGGGAGAAGAAATGGTAGATGTAGAAGGAATTGGATATACCCACGACTAAACTGTTACCTTTGAATTCCCTACCAGATATCCTAGTGGCATACCACATATGAAGAACATCCCTTTGAATACTCCACCAAACTTCCATGGGCTTGCAAGTGAATATCCATATGCATTTTTGTTTGAGTTTGATTTAATTTGTAGGAGATATGAATATTGTATTAATGGTAAAAAATTGAAATTATTCCCTGCTACTTTAAAGGGTACGACACTTTGATGGTTTATGGGTCTTAGAGGAAACAACATTCATACATGGGAAGATATGAAAAAGGTATTTTTGCAAAAATATGAAGACTATTGCAAAGCTAGAGATCTCATAGAAGAAATGTTTCAGATGACACAAAAGGAAGATGAAAGTTTGGAAGACTATGTGGAATTATTTCAATACAATATCCAATGATAGAGACAAGCGAAGTTGTGTAAGGATACATTAGGAATAATCCTACTCATAGGGATTCGAGATGAGTCCTTGAAAACCTTGAATTTATGGGTTCAGGGGATTTCCATCCATTGAAATATGATGAGATATGTGATTTATGCAGTATATATTCAAGAGGAAATGTAAATCCTGGAATGAATTCTAGAGATGCCACTTCTAGATTTGTGAAAATTATTGCAGGAGCAGGAGTTACATGGGATGAGATTGATAATATTTTTGAAATTTTTGAAAACTCTCATTATTAGTTCTTTGATTTCTCCTCTTGATGTTTTGCAGGTTAAAAAGAAGGATGAAGCAAATAAATATTTGGATGTACTTTTCCCGAAGTTCAGGAAAAAACATCCCTTGAGGGAAAATCTATTAGACATTATGGATATTTGTGGCATTTTTTATTCAAATAACCCTACTAAAATATTCCCATCCCTACCAGGATTGAAAGAAACATATCGAGGTGAGAAAAACTCTACCAACTTGTTTTCCACAATGACACCCCAACAACCATGTCAATCTCAATCTTCAGGTATGATGCAAAATTTTGTTCCACAATTTTCTCATTCATATAATCAAGCATAGAACAACCTAATTCCATGGAAGGATTGGTTTCCTTATCCTTCTCTATAATATCCTTGGAAATAGGGTTGGCATGGACCACCTTATGATTCCATGTTTAGTTTTTGTCATCTACATTGTAACCACGTTCTGCAGCAACACAAACAAATTTTGTAGCAATTAACACATATCATGTAGTGCACATCATTTGTACAATTCCATCATATCCTACATACTCCGTACAAATACTTCAATAAAAAATTAATCATCTAATGTAATTACAACTACATGCCACTCCAAATCATCCAAGACTGATACAAATCCCTGCCCAACCCATCCCAAATCCCAACAATAATAAAACAATACAACCCATGTACAATACTGACATCCATACTTTTCTCACCTATGCTATCACACCTGTATCACTATAGGGAATCCACTTAATATCTTGGAAAGTTCTGAATTAGAATCTTCAATCTTCATTCAAGAAAATGAGGAGGATAAAACTCCCATGTAGTTTGAAATAAATGTAGATAAGCAGTCGTAGCCTCAAGCTCAAAATCATTCATCTCAATATTAGTCCTCTCTTTACCAATAAACACTTATAAGGTATAAACACCACAATCTGAACAACCTCCATTTCCAGAAAAGATACAGATAGAAAAGGAAATCACTCTCATTGAATTTGATTTTGCAACAAAACTCAAAAATGTTTATTTCAAAATCCAAAGATATTCACATTTATGCTAAAACATTTAGGGAGATATATATAAAAAAATATAGGAATAAAAAAAAAGGAACTAACAACCATACAAGTCGTAGGAAAATTAGCTAGCCTTATGTTTACTCAAGTCATTATTGAAAAATATGTGGACCCATGAAATACTTTAATCACCATTTTTATCAATAGCCTCCCTATTGAAAATACTTTGATTGATTTGGGAGTAGGCATAAATGTAACGACTCTACAATATCTCACTCAATTAGGACACTACAATATCTCCCCTACTCCTAAAGTAGTTGAACTGGCTAACCGATTAAAAATTAAACCTCGAGGAGTATTAAAAGATGTCACTGATTCCACTTGATTCATGGGAGTATTTAGTAGAATTCTATGTCTTGCAACCAAAATCGAACTTAGGTGGGCATCCCTTAATATTAGGAAGACATTGGACGACCACAATTGATGCTTTATCAGTTGTAGGTCAGGAAATATGACAATCACACATGGCACATAAACAAAACATATCACAGTTTACACCCTGCCAAAACTATCTTTGAATTAGAATGTGAAAAATGGATTACAGAGGACGATAATGATGAAGAAAAAATTCATCCTATATTGACAATAGAAAAATCCATGATCCTTAAGGAAATTACTATGAAAATTTAATTAACCTTTAAAATTCCAATCCATATTTTCCATAGTATTTTGGGGGGGAGTCATCCTCTTATTATCAAGCTTCTATGTATCACCTATTAGATTAGGATTTCCAAGAAACATGCACCTTAAAAGAATTATATTATACTTTCTTATCAACATTTTCCACTTGTTAAATCTCTAAATATGGTACAAAATTGTACAAATGATTCCTAGTAAAACTTTGAATATTAGTTCTAGATTAGATAGTTCACATGAAGAACAACTAATTCAGGTTTTGAGGGAATATGTTAGCACTTTTTCATGGGATTATATTGACATGAAAGGAATTCACCCGAATGCTTACACTCATCACATTTATATACATGAAAATTTCAACATTCAGGAAGCCACAAAGAAGAACGAATCTATAATTGAGGGAAGTAGTAAAATAAGAACTTAAAAAATTACTCAATGTATAATTCATTTATCCCATTTTTGGTAACCACTAGGTGTCTCCTTTGGTTATTTTCCATAAAAATAATGTGAAATAGAAAGTGTGTGTTGATTATAGAGAACTAAAAAATGTAAAAGCGAAATATTACTTTCCCCAACATTTTATATACCAAGTCCTAGATGCACTAGCAAGGAAGAAATATTTGTGTTTCTTGGATGGATTTAGTGGGTAAAATCAGATTCAGATTGATCTAGAGGACCATGACAAGATAACTTTTTCTTGTCCATGGGGTAGTTATGATTACAAGGTATTACCTTTTGGATTCTTTAATGCACTAGCTACTTTCTAGTGGGTGATACTTGGTATTTTCTCTGAATTATTACATGATTACATGGTTGGATAAATGGATGGTTTTACTACATTTGGTGATTCTTTTGTGGAAATTTTAACTAATATTAGAAAAGTTGTAAAGAAGTGTAGAGATTCACATTTATCACTTAGCAATGGAATTTTTTTTATGATAATGACCGAGGGAATTGTGTTGGGACACCATGTGTATGCTACGAGAATCTAGGTCGATCCAGCCAAAATAAAATTTAAGGTGAACATGACACCCCCTACAATCCAACAAGGGGTTTATATATTCTTAGTCCATGCAAGCTAATTTAGATGCTTCCTTGAAAATTCTACAAATAGATCCCTTCCATTATCAAATTGGTAGCAAAAGAAGATGATTTTGATTGAAGTAAGGAATGTCAACTTGCCTTTGATGTACTGAAGGAAACAAATTCTTCAGCTAGGCCAATGTTGAGTGGTACAAATTGGAGTATTCCATTATAAACCTCTATCAACACATTAGATTGGCCCATAGGAGCAATAATGGGCCAAAATTAAAATCTCTTAACCCATGCTATTTACTTTATAAGAAAAAAAATTTAGCCCCTGCTGAATTAATTACACTATAACTAAGGAAGAGTTCCTTGTGGTAGTGTATGCAATAAAATAATTTAGACACTACATCATAGGGTATGAATTTTTTATCCATACTGACCACTTTACCATAAGGTACCTCATGAACACACCAATTATAAATGACAAGGCTACAAGGTGGTTGTTGCTGGTATAGGAGTACAACAACATAATTTTGGACATACCAGGGAAGGAAAATCATGTAGTTGACTTCCTTTCTAGACTTAACAATGAAGGTGAGAATATTCTTGTTGATGTCAGTTTCCCAGATGAAAACATGTTTTCTATATCTACTATATGATCATGGTTTGCAAACATAGCCAACTATCTTTCTATAGGGAAACTACCACCCCAATTTTCACTCAAGGAAGGAAGAGGGTTGTGAGAATGAGTTCTCCTTATTCCTGGATTAAAGAATATATCTTTTACATAGGTCCTCATTTGATTATTTGCAAGCATGTGAGAGAAGAAAACATGCATGATTGGGCACCCTATATGCAAGTTAATTAAAACCAACATACAGAGTGTTCAATATAAATTGTCAAACCAAGGAAGTCTCTTATTTCAAGGATAATATGCACTGTATATGCTTCAAACACTAGGTATCTGATGCTATAAGTAAAGGATCCTAATTTTCTGCTCATCCACACTCATCCCTTAATTTAATTTACTTTCTCAAGAATAGAACCACAAGTACCTTCTTAGGATTCTTAATATAGAATTAAAAGATTCAGGAAATAAAATCTAGATTAATTTTGTAGAAAGTAAAATCCCTAATAACAAAACCATATAAAGATACATCCAAATTTCTTGATTCAGTTTTTCTAGAAATTCAAAGTACATGAATTAAATTTAGCTATTCTAGAAATTCAAAGTACATGAATTAAATTCTACAATTATAAATGCGAAGGAACAAACTGCAAAGATCTAAAGAAAACAACAATTGAAAGAACTAGGGATGAACGGGGTTGTTACAACTATCGCACAGTTGCATAAAAGACAGTTAACCTATACTGTCGATTGACAAACCACACCACTACATTTTTACAAGAGATGCAATTATTGATCACCCAAATGACACACAACAATCGATAACCATTGCAGCTTACTGTAAATAAAGAAAGTTATCACAAAATCACACAACAGAATAAATAAAATACCTAATTAACTCAGCAATCCCTGTGGGAAGGTCGGCCCAGCCTTCACACAGAGATGCTGGAAGTAACACACATTAAAACATCAAGATCTGAAGAATCAAACTCCTTGTATTAAAAGTGGCAGATATACAATAATTTGGTTAAAATTTCAACCCCTGGCTCGGAATAGTTCCCAGTATTTATACGATTACAATCATAACATCTTCCTACTATTATCGGGAAGCCATGAAGATCTCTGATCTTCAGGCTGCCCTAATTACGATGAGATGTTACAGTCATGGCAAGATGAAAGCAGAAGATATAGGAAAGCTGTTATTCGAGCCAGAAATAATGATCATGATTAATTGAGAAGATACTCCATGGATTGCAGCTAATTTTGAGCAGCGACACACTATTGCCTCCAAATCTGTCACAGTCTATTGCAGCTACCCTTGTACAACTCGCGTGGAATAATACCCTTGGACTGCGTTATTTGGGAAACGATGGAATGGATGGCGATCAACTCAGCAATGAATGTCCATCCCTCCTTTGGCATGTTCATCCCGCTACACCTGTATTCTTTACATCTCGAATTATCTTTATAAAACCACCATATGTTAGCATAATTTAGATGTAAAGCCCTGATTACCACAATCCTAAGTGATGGCCTCCCGTTTTGCTTGCTTACTGCCCTATTTTTAGTTTGAATTTATAAGGAACCATGCATCTTTGAATCCATCTTGTTATATATATTATGTTCAAATATATATTTTCAAGGACTATATCCCAAGGTTCTTAAAACAAGCAAATTTTTGGTATTTTCATTATTTTGTTTATCATTTCGATGGATTTCAACTTATAATTAAAAACTCTAACTTATGATAAAAAAACATTGATCCTTTGTCAAAGTCTTGTTTCCCGCATAGTTACCTTCTTTTCCTGGTGGCTCAATCCCACACCTGTTCCGGCACTCATTGAGCATGTATCAATTGGTTCATATCTATGGGGGATTTGTTTTCCCGAAATAACATATGGGTTCCGCATTCAATCATTTCAATATCAACTGTGAGCTACCTATTGGCATTATGCATCCTTTCTCAGTCCAAGAATTGTGTTCCCTAATCTTAAACAACACACGGGTTCCAAGCTACTTGATCGCTGATTTGCAAAGGATCTGAATCAAATTTGATGTCTTAACCTATTTTCTGCATTGGATCAGTTTTTAGTTGTTTTAATCCTCCTAGATAAGCGTAGATCTTTTGGGCAGGGTCAACCCTTTTCAGTGGTCGACCTGTGATGTAATTTGAGCTATAAATATGTATGTGAAAACTTAAAAGGATCGATATCATATACTGTAAAAACTCTAATTTCAAGTTGTTAATCTACTACTACGTTTTACTTTAAACCTTTAGTTTCAGATCTACAAGTGTTGGAGGCAGGGCCCACCTTCAACCCTTGTTACATATGCATAGTTTTGTTTTATTCCTATTACTGTAAGAAAACTCATACATCATTTCTCCATGATACTATTTTTATATGTATGCCTACAGTTTTATAAATAAATAAACAGGATTTACAAGACTCGTGATTGAATATATATATATATATATATATATATATGTTTGCGTTGGATTTTATTGTATTACTGAATGTGTGTATATAGACTTGTTTATGTTAATGAGCATGCGTAGACAGAGTATTTAAGTCGTGATTAATCCCAAATTTTATTTGCAGATTTAATTTGGTGAATTGTAGGTTTGAGAGAAATAGGAAGAGTAGTTAAACATGTTGAATTTGAATTTCTTTTTCTTTCATTTCCAGTAGCTAGATCATGTTGTAGGATTCAATAATTGAGTGATTGAACCTCAGGCCAGAGTCTGTAGGTTAGCATTTTCAGAATTTCTATATAAAAGATTTAGAATATGTATTGTTTTTAAAAGATTGTGAGGAATTTGGATGAAATTAGAGAGAGAGAGAGAGTTTGCAGCCTATTAATATTTGAAATTGTGTATTTTCTAGTGTGTTCTGATTTCTTTTATTCATCCTCTCATCCATTATTAGCCATAGATTGATTTAGTTTGAAGGCTTAGCATAACTGTTTTGGAATTTAATGATGAATGTTAGACCCCTCGGTTTGATTGAATTGAGTTGAAACATAGATTAGCTAAAACCCTATTTTTTAGCTCTGTTTGAATATTCTTTTTCCAATTCACTTTTATAAGCATAGAGTTCAAGCAGTGTTGTTTCTTTTATTAGTGAATAGGTAAATTTATTTCAGTAATTGTCTTGTAAATGACAGTGTTGGTGTGAAGTAGAGTTGGTAGTCTTAAAGGTAATAAAATTCTAATTCCCGTAGAAGAGTTATTGTACTTGAAACAGATTCCTTTTTTATGATTGAGCAGTTTTAGAACTCTAGTGTGTATAAAGAAGAGTTTATTACATAGAGAAGTTATGTTGGAATTGTTTGAAACATTAAAGATTGACTAAATAGAATTTCTTTTGTAGGTAATTTTGAGATTTGAGATCTCTTTTGACAGTAGGATCTCCTTTAAGATTGGAACATTTGATTAAGTAGTTGCTTTGATTTTAAGAGTTAGAAAATTAAAGGCAGATTTGTTATTGGTATGTGGAGATTTTGGAAAATAGATTAGAAGTTAGTATGGTTTGAAATTGATTTAGGTTTCATTAATTGAACTTGGTAAACTTAAATTTTTCCTATTTGGATTGTAAACAACAATTAGAGATTGGTTCTTTTCCTAGATTAGACTTGACAGCTTTTGATCTTTGTTGCTCAAGAGAGTAGTTAGTTTTATGAACTACATTCTTTCTCTTTGTATGTGAGTAGATTGAAGTCACCCTAGGAATTAGCTTTAAACTATTTTACCCCACACATATAGTGTAGCAACTCGAAGCTTACATGTCCCAGTCGATAATTAAATTTAAGGTAAATTGCTTGATTATATTTTACCCAACACTAAGCATTAATAAAATAAGACAATGATTAACCATACCTGCATGACTTGAGGGGACAAGTGAAGGAAAAAAATCTATTTGGTATGCATAATAGAGTACAATAAGGAAAAAAGAGGTAGATAAGGGTGGTCAAAAAGGGGTCATTTATGGGCCCAACATCTCCCCGCAACTGTCCTCTTGCATGGCCTCATGCAACAACCTCCATTATTCTGAATCTGAATTTGACATTGTGCTTCGTTCATGGAGGGAATAAAAGTTGTATGGGAATTCAAATGTCCCTTGTTTTTCTACAAATCCCTTATGGAGAACCCAATATCTCCAACACTTCTGCTCTTCTGCTCTTGTTAACAAGAAATCTCCCCTATATTGTTTTGTTGGCCACCAGATGAGAGGAAATTTAAATTTGAGTCCCAGCTAATTAACCCCACATTCCCTCCTCATGCATCCAACATAACCCTCAACCTTGGAAAGTGCTTGTTCAAAATTCCTGTAATAGTAGGTGTCCCTATTTCTAAGGGTTGAAGAGGAAACCTGCCATCTGTGCTGACTACCTTCCAAAGCCACTCGTTGATGCATGGAAACCTGGCTGGTACAAGTAGAAATAACCCTTTCTTGAAGTTCCATTATATGTTGAGTTTGGATGGGAAACGAGAGTACACTCTGATGTCGAGCAAGGAGAAGACGAGGATTCTGAGGTTCGCTTCGAATCCAAAGAATAGAGTGGGACTCATTGTGAGAGAAAGTTTGGAAAGACCTTTTCCACTGAACATGATTGCTCACAAAGGAGGAAAAATCCCTCAGTTTAACATCACCTGAGAAAGGGACATGATTCAAATGGCAGTCCAAAGGGCAAGCCAAGCCATGCAAATAAAGCTCACACAACAAATTTTGGTCCTCAAAATCACTTCCTAGAAATGTTTTCAGGAATTTAGCTGAGGTTGCCATTTCATATGGCATCCCTTCTTTTACAGCCCTCAGTTTAAACCAAATGAATTTCTTAAATAAAAATACAGGGTAAGAGGAAGATGGTACTCTGGTAGCCAACAATTCCTGAGAAAGAGTATACAGCTGATATTTTTCCACCTGCATGGATTTGAACTTTTCAGCTCCTTTAGCTCCTTCTGTAACTCCTCCCCATGGAGTTTCTGGGTCATGAGTTCTTTTGCCCATTTTTACTTCAATTCCCTAAGGGTATTTCTATGTTCAACGAGGGAAACCATCCCTTCTTGATATCTCTCCACCTGACTCCTCCACTTCCTCACTTCTATTCTTAGGATCGAGAGTTCTTTTGTCAGCTTGAGGATTTCTTCTTCTTCAGGATATATTTCATTATCAGAATCCAAATTGATAAAATTTTGAGGAAGTTGAGTCCATACCTTATCACCTGACGTGCCAAATTAAACATCCTGTACTTCTGAGATCACTTCTGGGGGTGCTAGTTCTTGTGTAATAGCGTCCCTTCCTAGAATTTCTCCTGCAGCAACTTCAACCATAGGTGTTTATGAAACAACTTTTGGAGATGCTGGTTCTTGTGTAATAACATCCTCTCTTTGTAGTTCTCCTATAGAAACTTCAATAGCTGATTGCGAGGATGTTGGTTCTTGTGGGACAACCTCCTCCTGAATTTTAATCTCCTTATCTACCTAATTATCAGCTGCAGCTTCGACAGTGGGATGCAAGGCCACTGGTTCTTGTGTAACAGAGCCCCTCCCTTCTCTTTGTTCATGCTACTGGGATTGTAGAGTTTCTTTCATGTCTTTTTCAATATGGATATGTTCCTTGAGGATTTTAGTATCCCCCGAGGATTATGATTGGATTTGTTCATCCTCTCCTAAATCCAAATCAGGAATGATATCCATCCCGAGATTGACTTCTTGTTGCAGCCTGAGAGTCTCCACAGAAATGTCCAGGGATGTTGGTTCTTGTGTAGAAACATCCTGTTTAGCTTCCTCATTTTCCTACTGTTGGGATTCTATTTCTATTATCTCTATGTCCTGAGATGGTTCAAGAGTCATAGTGCAAACTTCTTCATTAAATTCCATAATATTTTCAATCCCTGGTTCTTCTTCCCCCATTTGGGTGGAAACTTCAACAAGAATATTCAAGGATGTTGGTTCTTGTGTATTAGCATTCTATTCAACCTCATCATCATTCTACTGCTGGGGTTCCATCTCTATTAGTTCTATGTCCTGAGAAGGTTTAGGAGTCACAGTGCAGACTTCTTCAACAAAATCAGGAATAACCTCGGCCTCTGGTTCATCTATCCCAATTTGGGTGGCAACTTCAACAAGAATATTCAAAGATGTTGGTTCTTGTGTATCAACACCCTGTTTATCTACTACTTCCCTTTGCTGGAGTTTCTCTTGGGGGGATTCACCATCCTTCCAATCAGGTTTTCCTTGTTCTTCCACAGCTGTAGGTACGGGTTGTTGTGTCACAAAGGCACAAACTATGACTTTGTAACTTGACTAGTTAAATATTTCTCCACACACAGAACAAACAACTCTTTATTCCTCATCACCATCCTCAACAGGAGTTAATCCTTCTAATTGGTCTGCAGCCTCAACCAGTGTGTGCAGGTTCCTTTCCACCTGTTTCCTGCATGCTTCCTTCCAATTTTCTAGTTCTTTCCATAGTGATTGTACTTCCTCCTTTAATAACCCATTTTCATACAGAAGTCCCTCAATTTGAGGTTCTTTTGTAGATGGTTCTTGTGGGGCTTCATTTGCTTTGGGTCTCAGAGTGGGGAATTCAATCTGTGCTTCTATGGTTTCCCATATTTCCCTTGCTGCTTTTGTTGCTGTAACTGACCTGGTTCTTTTTCTTCTTATTGGTGGTGATGCCCGTATTTCTTCTTTTGATCTCCTCCTTTTTCTCCGTGGTGCTGGAATTTCCATATTTGCAGCTGATGTGGAAGGGATATCCTTTGTTTCAGCATTTTCATATTCTTCCTCAATTAGAGTTCCTCCCCATTCAGGGGAAGATTCAATGGTCAACACCTGCATGTTTTCTTCTGTTATCATGGCTCTAACATCCTCGGCTTCAACTGTCGCAGCATCTAATGCTGCTCCAGTTTCATCCTCTGCTATTAGAGCTTCCATATTATTTAATCTCTCTACATGGTTTTATTATGCATTTTCCTCCAATTGTGCTGCTTGGTCTTTTGAATGATCCTCTGATCCAATTTCATCCCCCCCCCCCCCAACTAAATTAGAGGTACTCCAAACCTCCTGTTGTTTGACATTTCCCCCCAAATATTGATTGGCAGGCTCTTCTTGGTTTTGAACAGGCCCCACGAGTACAGGTACTTCTACTTCTTCTTCGATTGGAATGCTAGGCAAAAGGGTGGGTTCCTGAATTTGCCCTGTGAATTGCTCCCAGGTTTGGTTTTGTTGAGCTAGGGCCCATAAAATTATTAATTTGATTAGGCCATGGTGGGTAAGGGAGGAGTTTGGATGCTTGGTTGTTCTAACAAACCCCGCCATATGGTGTAAATCATTTAATAGGTAAAATGGAATGTTCAATAAGGCCCTATGACGAAGATGAGATAATAGAGGAATTCAGAGTAATAAACCATTTGATACCTACCTTCATAGGTGATATACTTCTTGAGGAAAATTGCTACTTGATCCCATGGCCGAGGAAGTAACTGTAATGCTATCCCTCTCAGTGATTGCCGAATGTGCTCCCCCTCTCTTAGAAAATCTTGTGCTGCACTAGCGTTGGGGGTTCTTCGACCAAACTAGGATCTTCCCACCTAAGGAAGGCCAGTGACCTCAGCCACTATTTCTTCAGAGACTTCAATACGTAACCCCCGAACCTATGAGTGGGTTTTTGTAAGATTTAAGGAAAATTGTAGAGCTGTCTCGCAATGAAACCCATTTAGGCATTGGAAGAATTCAGTCCATCCTGCAGCTTCAAAAATAGCGAAAAATTCAGCATTTCTTCTTAGTTCTCGCATATTGGGAGGTTCATGCTGAGCTAGGATACCCATGTTTGGTTGACTTCAGAAGTGTGTCTCAGTCCGACAGATTATAGGTCCCGATAATGGAGGTTAGAGAACAGAGTATGCATGAACAACTGAGAGTTGATTTGGGTAAATTCGGAAATTTTCAGAGCATAGAAATGTTTGGAATTTTATCCCAAATTAGGAAAGGTGGCATTTATCAGGTAACATAAATATCCATTAAGTCGTACGAGTGGACAGTTAATGATATGCAGGTGTAATAATGGGCACAGAAAGGAAGGTATGATTAATGTTGTCAAATCTAGTTAATGCTTAATCAAGTAAATAATCAAAACCATACCTTCGAAAATATGCAATGAATGGTGACCTTTGGAAAATAGTAACGTGTGTGAAGTGTAGCCATTTAAATTTAATCATTATTGCAGGTATGCTGGAATGACATTTTCTACCGGTGAACCAAAACCATCATGTCAATTTTGTCGGAAACATAATGAATACTGAAAAATAAATCGAGATCGCTGGCATCAGAAATTGGAGCGAGATCTGGAGGAGTCACTAACCAAGGTTGCTAAGAATTCTGCCAAGAATGGAGGAGTCACAGCCGCAAACCATAGAGAAATCAAGCAGTTTAGTAGAGTCATGACTGGAAATTATAGAAAAATCAACTAGTTTTGGTGGAGTCACAGCTGCTGGAAAAGGTGAAAATGGACCAAAGTGAAACGGTGTTGCAGCTGTCGAAAAAGGTGAAAATGGAACAAAGTGAAACGGTGTCGCAACTGCTGGAAAAGGTGAAAATGGAACAAAATGAAATGGTGTCGCAGCTGCCGAAAAAGGTGAAAATAGACCAAACTGAAATGATGTCACAGCTACCAGAAAAGGTGAAAATAGACCAAAGTGAAACGGTGTCATAGCTACCGGAAAAGGTGAAAATGGACCAAAGTGAAATGGTGTCGCAGCTGCCATAATCGAAAAAAGGCATTAAGGTGACAGTGTTGCAGCTGCAGGGAATGGGGTAACGGGTAGGAATTGACAGTGTTGCAGCTACGTGGAATGAGGTAAAGGGTGGGAATTTATGGTGTTGCAGCTGCGCGAAACGGGGTAAAGGGAGGGAATTTATGGTGTTGCAGCTACGCGGAACGGGGTAAAGGGTGGGAATTTACGGTGTTGCAGCTGCAGAAAGACAGGAAAAAGGCAATGATTTTGATGGTAATGCAGCTATGCAGAATGGGATAAAGGAATGAGTCTTTTTTAGTATTGCGGCTGCAACAAATTTGTTCAAGGAATTTTCTTCTGATGCAAAAAGTTACAGAAGGACGACCCTGGTCAATAGGCCGATAATGACCACCGCTCCTTAGGCGCTTCCCTGCACGCTTTATTTTTTTTTTAAACAAATCAAGTGAAAAAGAAAAAGATAAAAATAAAAAAATATCAATTTATTTATGTACAAAAAAAATTATGTAATATTTGTAGCTATTATCTAAGGATTAACAGGGGCAGAGAAAGATTCTTCCCTTATTCTAACTGGTATTTTGGTTCTGCTACAATCTGTGAGGTGAATGCGTCTTTTGAAATGGGCTTATGGTACAGTCGCAACCTATGACCATTAGCAAATAATGGTGCATGATTCTCATCAATGGTTACCAGACAGACTGTACCATTATCAAATACTTTGTCTACCAGGTATGGGCCCAACCATCTTGTGCGTAATTTACCCTTGAAGTCCCTTTTGAATCTTGAATCATATAATAGTGCCCAGTCTCCTTCATAGAAGAATTTCCTTTTGATGAATCGGTCGTGCCAATTGGATCTCCGTTGCTGGATTAATATCGTCTGATCCACAGTAGCTAAATAGTTCTTGTCAAGTTCATTCAATTGATTCAATCTTCTCTTCTGGGCTTTGGTCACATCTAAGTTTTCCTCCGTAGCTGTCTTCATAGTCTTAATTTCAAATTCAATCAGAAAGACAAAACTTTTCCCATACACCAAGTCTTAAGGAGAGAAACCTGTAGTATTGCGCCAAGTAGTACGATATGCCCACAATGCTTCTGAAAGTCTATCATCCCAATCTCTACGATGGCTCTTGACTGTTTTGGTAAGGATGGATTCAATAACTTTGTTAGTGCTTTCTACCTGGCCATTGGCTTGGGGATGGTATGGTGAAGCTATCCGGTGATGAATATGGTACTTTCATAGCAGAGCTTCAAATTGATGTGACACAAACTGAGGTCCTCCATCAGTAAACACTTCCTTGGGTACTCTGAAATGGGTAAATATTTCACCATACAAGAAATCGATCACAGCCTGGTCATTGGTTTTCACCAAAGCCACAGCTTTCGCCCATTTCATCATGTAGTTGGTACAGACCAAGATGTAAGCTTTCTGCCTGGAATGAGGGCTAATAGGACCAAAAAAATCTAAGGCCCATCTGTCAAAGGGTTCAACCACCAGTTACGGTTGAAGAGGCATTTGATCTAATCTATTCGGCAAACCCATCCTCTGGCAGCTATCACAAGACTGGACATATGTCTTTGCATCCCTAAAAAGGGTCAGCCAATAGTAGCCCATTCTCAGTGCTTTGTGTCCTGTCCTCCTGTTTGAAAAATTTCCCCCACAAGGCTCATCATGGAAGGCCTTCAAAATATGGAATATTTCATATTCTCTTACACATCTTCTGATCTCAAGATCAGGGCCTGTGTAGAAGAGATGACCGTCTATCCAACAATACCTGGCACTTTGTTGAATAATTTTCCTCTGTTCTCTTTTAGACAAATGTGCCAGAAGCTTCCCTACAGCCAAGTAGTTAGTGACATTTGCATACCAAGGGGAGTGAGCCGAAACTGCAAAGAAGTGTTCATCTGGAAAAGAGTCCTCAACAGGAAAATTATCATCACTGTTAGTAAAACGAGATAAGAAATCAGCGACAACATTTTCTTTTCCAGGTCTGTCTATAATGGTGATATCAAATTCCTGTAATAATAATAGCCACCTAGTTACCCTAGCATTGGTAACATGTTTATTCATTAGATATTTGATGGCCGAGTGGTCAGTGCGCACAAATGTAGGATATCTAGTGATATAATGTCAAAATTTGTTAATGGAGTAAACAATGGCTAAAAAATCCTTCTCGGTAACAATATAAATAAGTTCAGTGGGGGCTAGGTTTTTACTAATATAATAAAATGCATAAGGTGCTTGACCATATTCCCGCCCTAAGACTGCTCCAATGGCAGTATCAGAGGCATCTGAAGAAATGTGAAAAGGCAGGGTCCAATTGGGCCCTCTTACGATGGGAGTTGTGGACAACTTCTCCTTAAGTTTAACAAACACTGTTTGGCATGCCTCATTCCAAATAAATTGCACATCCTTCATTAATAATGAAAACAAAGAAGAGGCAAGTTTGGGAAAGTTTTCTATAAATCTTTTGTAGTATCCAGCATGCCCCAAGAAACTTCGCACTTCTTTTTGAGTTATAAGAGTGGGTATATTTTTTATTATCTTGATTTTAGAGGGGTCCACCTGGATTCCATCAGCAGAGATAAAAGGCCCCAACACCACTCCTTTACTCATCATCATATGGCACTTTTCAGTTCTCAAAGATAGATGGGTCTGTTCGCAGCGAGTTAAAACCTTTTCCAAAATTTTCAATGCTTCTTCAAAATCTTTGCCATAAGGAGTAAAATCATCCATGAAAATTTCCATACTATCATTAACTAATTCTAAAAAAATTTCAATCATAGCTCTTTGAAATGTGGCTAGTGCATTTCATAAACCAAAGGGAAGCACTCTATGTGCAAAAGTTCCCCAGGTACAGGTGAAGGTACTTTTATCTTGGTCTTCAGGAGCAATCTGGATTTAATCGTACCTGCTAAACCCATCCAGGAAGGAGAAGAACTTCCCGGATAAGGTGTCAAGTACTTGATCGATGAAAGGAAGGGGAAAGTGATCTTTCTATGTTACCTTGTTTAGCTCTCAATAGTCCACACAGACTCTCCATTTACCATTCTTCTTGGGTACTATTACTAGTAGAGACACCCACTCATTGTCTGAAATGGGATATGTAAATCCTGCTTCCAAGAGTTTCTAAATTTCTTCCTTCACTATGTCCCTAAGATTGGGGTTCATTCATTGTTGAGGCTGGCACACAGGCCGGGAGTCACTTTTGATATAAATGTGATGGGTGCATAGATTAGAGGGGATTCCCCTCATGTCCATGTACTCCCAGGAAAATGTCCCTTTGTGTTTTTGTAAGAGAATGATTAGGTGCTTTTATTCATCTGGGGAAAGGATGGGATTAAAATTCAGGGTTTTTCTAGACTCTACCTCAATAGGAACACTTTTCAAATTTGTCAACACTGGAACTATGTGAGTGTCACTGACTAATGCTTCCTCTGTGATATTTTCTTGTTCCTCTTCACCTAGAGTAGCATTCAGGATTTGATAAATTTTCTTATTTACAGAAGTGGGTTCACTGATGAAATTATTAATGGCATCGTCTTCAGTTTCATCTTTAAAAGTTAAGGCCTTCCCTATCGTTAATAATGGTTGAACTCCCTCTTCTTCCTCTGGATCCATCCATAATGGAGTTTCAGCTTCTAAGCTCAGCCAAGCTGGAGGATAGAGAGTGAGTTTATTTATCTCAGTTCCATCTGATATGGTCATAGACCCAGATCGATAGCTGATGCAAGCATCAACTGTAGCTAACCAGGGCCTTCCCAAGATCAATGGGTGTCTTCCTAGTTGTGACTTAGGTTGTAAAACCAAGAAGCTAGCAGGATACTCCCAATAATCAATTGAGATAACAAGATCATCCAAGATTCCTTTAGGTTTAATAGTGGATCTATCTACCAGTTCTAAAATGGTAGGAGTTGGCCTGAGATTAGTGAGCCCGAGTTTTTTTACAGTTTCAATAGTCATAACATTAATTCCTGCTCCTAAGTCTACCAGTACATTGGGTATTTGTGTGTGCCAAATATGCACAGTGATAGTGGGATTCCCAGGGTCGTCGTATTTGGCCAAGAGGGTTTTTCCCATTATTAATGCAGATATTTTCCCTATGACATGAACAGTGGGAGGATCCCTGGGTTTCCTTCCTGGTTTCTTTGTACATAGATATCGAACAGTTCTGGCATAGATAGGTATGTCTTGAAGGGCTTGAAGGAGTGGAATTTTAACATAAATATTTTTTAACTCTCCTAAGAGGTTAAACTGAGGTTGTCCCACTACCTTTGGTAACATTAATCTTTCAGGGTATGGTGGTTCCCTAATCAACTGTGTAGGCTGTGTGTCGATAAATGTGTCTTTTTGTGTCTCAGTCGTCATATTAGTAGGATGTTCAGCGTCTTCAATAATGGGGGTCGCTGTATTGGATAAATAATGTGGATTCATCCCTTCTTCATGCACAGAGGATGGAACATCCTCAATGATCAAAGGCTCCACTACCTTTCCCGATCGTAAGTGGATATCATTGTAGGGTATAGGATTTTTTTGGAGTAAGAAGGAATGTTGACAGTCTCAAACTGATGGACTGCTTTATTATTTGGGTTAAGGTTAGGTTGAGCAGGAAGTTGTGGTCATATCGACATATTGGGGACAACATTATTCTGGAGTTGCAACTGCGACTGCTGATAAGGCTGAGGATATTGTTGAGGAGGGTATGGTTATTTAGGAAACGTTTGATGTGGAAGCTATGGAGAGGGTTGGTTATGGGGAAAAGTTCCCTGAATGGAAATTCTTCTATCTAGGAGACCAAGAATTTTGTTGGTTTGGTGGCTATGGTGGTTGTGCCTAGGGGTTCCAGGAGTTAAAATTTTGCATTGAAGGTTGAGAGGGGTACCATTGAGGATTAGAATAAGATGAGGGGAATTTTGTATTCATATGCTGCATATTATTACAATTATTCATGTTATTCGAAAATGGAAACAAGTATGGAGTCATACCTTGATTTCGAGGCTTCCAGGGCTTTTTTGTGCAATAAAGTAAGCTGGTTCCACATATGGAGTTTATGCCTATAGAACAACCTTCACTTAAGGTAGTGATAGGCATTATTTTGTGTCATGGTTCAGTTCACACAGCTAACACACTTCTACCTTGTCGAGCGATTACTCCTTCAGAGGGTGGTTCTTCCTACATCCAGGGAAGAATACACCTAGTGTGAGATCCTCTACTGCTTGTTTCTGGTTTGCCCTCAGGACATCTATTTCCAAGGAGATGGAGCTCATCATTTCTGTTTTGAAATTTTCAAGGAGATTACCTATCTCTACAAGGGTGGATCCTCCATTAGATGACTTTTGCATTCTGTTGAAGACATCACACTCTAATTTGTCCCGTTTGTCCCATCTGTTATTCCTGGAATATCCCCTGGAATACCTTTTGCACATTTCCATGATTTTTTCAAAGGACTCCTTGGAGATATCCCCCTTTCCTAACAGGTTTAACATGTCTAGGAAATTATCCCTAATCTCGCGAAGTAGGATTATTTTGAGCACATCTAACCCCATATTAGTCTGTCCAGCTCTCTGCACATTATATAAAATCCTTTCAACAAAATATTCTAGACTTTCATCGTTCTTCTATACCATTTTAAATAGTTATTCTATCTTATCCTTGGTATTGAAATACTCCTGATATTTCTCCAGGAACACTTGTTTCATCCTGTCCCAGTTAGTGACAGTTCCGCCTCCCAGGCTCATAAACCAACATAATGCATTGTCCTTCATAGTGGAAGGGAAAAGTTTCAGCTTCTGTGCATTGGTGGTGTAGTCATAGCTGTGACAGAGGATGTCAAATTCGAAAAGAAATTCGTCCGGATCCTCTACCGCTTTTCCGTAAAAGTGAGGTAACACCGATGGTGATATATTTTTCATGGGGGCTATCCCTTCTGGATGTTGAATTGGGAACTGAAGCGTAGAAACTGTCCCTTCAGGAGGGGAATTACACTCATGATGATGATTTTCTCCTATTGCTTCTTCCTCTTCAGGATCACATCTGTTGCTCATATTTTCCTCTGTTTTATCCTCTTCGTCCTTCCATTGGTCATTGAATTTCTGATGGAACTATGTCCACTCATCCTTAGCTACAACCTTTCCATTAATGTAATAGATCAAATCTCAATCAGCCGATCCTGCAGTACTAAATCTGTCTTCCTCTGCAGGGGTATCTGAGGGTGTTGCAGCTCCTCGTGTGTTCTCCAGTGTAGAGACTGACGCTGCCACTCCAAGGGTGACAGGGCTTCTTCTGATGGGTGTTTCCTAATAGGGAGCCCTAGTAGAAGAATTGGTTCTACCAACCAGGTCATCAATGAATGTTCTTCTCCCCAATGCTGGATTTCGCCCACAGCCTCAACCACCTAAAACGTTAGTGTTCTGTGGGGTTCTGGGATTTGGTCACGCTGTACCCTTCTTGTATTCATGCAACCCAACACATGCAAACTAAAAAAAAACTGAATAAGGATGAATAAAGATAATTACTGGATGCAACTACAATAGTGTCTAATACTTATCCTCCCCGACAATGGTGCCAAAATGTTGGGCACCCTATATGCAAGTTAATTAAAACCAACATGCAGAGTGTTCAATATAAATTGTCAACCCAAGGAAGTCTCTTATTTCAAGGATAATATGCATTGTATATGCTTCAAACACTAGGTACCTAATGCTGTAAGTAAAGGATCCTACTTTCCTGTTCAACCACACTCATCCCTTAATTTAATATACTTTCTCAAGAATACGACCACAAGTACCTTCTTACGATTCTTAATCTAGAATTAAAAGATTCAGGAAATAAAATCTAGATTACTTTTGCATAAAGTAAAATCCCTAATTACCAAACCATCTAAAGATCCATCCAACTATCTTGATTCAGTTATTCTAGAAATTCAAAGTACAGGAATTAAATTCAGCTATTCTAGAAATTCAAAGTACAGGAATTAAATTCTACAATTATAAATGCGAAGGAACAAACTACAAAGATCTAAAGACAACAGCAATTGAAAGAAATAGGGATGAACAGGGATGTTACAACTATCACACAGTTGCATAAAAGAAATTTAACCTATACAGTCAATGTTAGAATAATCAACCCATAGTTAGCTACCTTAGACATTAATTTAATTATTTTTGTCTTATTTGCCTAGTCTCATGATTCCACCTTATGCAAGTTGTCATTTACCTATCCATAGTGGTCAAACTTTCCTATTTTGACTCATGTAGCACTTGGGAAACCTCAAGGAATCAATTTTGCTTTATTCCTGGTCTCCTATGTGCCCTTCTGCTTTTTCTACTTTATTGCCTGCTTTTTTAGTGCTTTAAGGAAATTGGGAAAGTTTGACTAGGTGAGGTGAACTAGTTTTTTGTCCTCTACATCCTCCACTCTTTTATCCTTGGAAAAGCATGTATGATTTGTCATTCCATCACTCTTTAGCTTGCATAAGCACTTTTTCCAATTCATGAGCTCCATGACTGATTTGGAAATAGCTTTTTGCACCTATGGGGGATTTGCTTAATTTTGGTAAGCCTGCTTTTGACTAGATTCAAATTGCTCCTCATGCATTTGAATACCTTATGTAATTATTTAATACAGCAACCTATTATGTTGCAGGGTTGGCTATTGTACACTTATTCAATACAGTTTAGTGTTCAGCTCATTATTCAGTCTCTTTCGTGAGTAATTTTGCATGATCAATTGATAATTGTTGTGAGTAAAATTGTTCTATCACTGGGCTCAATTTCCACAGTAAAATGACACACCACACCACTGCAGTTTTACAGGAGATGCAATTACTAATCATTCAAATGACACACGACAATCAATAACCATTGCAGCTTACTGTAAATAAAGAAAGTTATCACAAAATCACACAATAGAATAAATAAAATACCTAATTAACTCAGTAATCCCTATGGGAAGGTGGGCCTGGCATTCACATAGAGATGCTGGAAGTAACACACATTAAAACACTAAGATCTGAAGAATCAAACTCCTTGTATTAAAAGTGGCAAATGAGCACACAACCTTAGTCACAACTGATACAATAATTTGGTTAAAATTTCAACCCCTGGCTCGGAATAGTTCCCAGTCTTTATACCATTACAATCATAACATTTTCCTACTATTATCGAGCAGCCATGAACATATCTTATATTCAGACTACCCTAATTACGATGAGCTGTTACAGTCATGGCAAGATGATAGCATAAGATATAGGAAAGCTGTTATTCGAGCCAGAAATAATGATCATGATTAATTGAGAAGATACTCCATGGATTGCAGCTAATTTTGAACAGTGGCGCACTATTTCCTCCAAATCTGTCGCAGTCTGTTACAGCTACTCTTGTACAGCTCGCGTGGAATAATACCCTTGGACCGCGTTCTTTGGGCAATGATGGAATGGATGGCGATCAACTCAGCAATGAATGTCCATCCCTCCTTTGGCATGTTCATCCCGCTACACCTGTATTCTTTACATCTTGAATTATCTTTATAAAACCACCATATGTTAGAATAATTTAAGATGTAAATCCCTGATTACAACAATCCTAAGCATTAATAAAATAAGACAATGATTAACAATACCTGCATGACTTGAGGGGCCAAGTGAAGGAAAAACATCTGTTTGGTATGCATAAGAGAGTAGGATAAGGAAAAAAGAGGTAGATGAGGGTGGTCAAAAAGGGGTAATTTATGGGCCCAACACATGACATCATGAAGTACTTCCAAAATGAACTCAGTGGGGGGCATTTTTCATATAGAATAACAACATATAAAATCCTACAATTGGGTTATTATTGGCCCATTAATTTTTGTGATTCAAATAAATATGTCTGAGCATGTGATAACTGCCACAGGATGGGTCAACCTACTTCGTTAGATGATATTCCACTCCAAACTTAGGTTCTCATAGGTCCCTTTGAAAAATGGGCCCTAGAAGTTGTAGGACTTATCAACCCTCCATCCAAAGGTAAAAAGTATATTTTGGTTTGCACATACTGTGTGACTAAGTGGGTGAAGGAAAAATCCTTACCTAGAGCTGTGAAGAAGGTAGTAGTATATTTATTGTTTGATGATTTGTTTTTACACTTTGCGGTACATAGAGAGTTGTTACTAACCAAGGTTCCCAATTTACATCTAATTTTATGTAGGAAATTACCTAAATATATCAAATCACACATAGTAAATTCACTCCATATCATCCACAATCCAATGGGAAATTGGAGTCAAACAACAATGTTCTAGAGGTAGTTCTGACCATGATGGTACAAATACACAATAATGATTGGCGAGATAGGTTTCCAGAATCCTTATAGGCATACAAGAAAACATGGATAAGTAATACATGATTATCTCCATATGGGATGGTTTATGGAAATGAGGTCCTTCTTCTTATCGAATTTCATATCAAGACTTTCAAAATGGTTGTAGAATTATGCATGGATCTTAATGAGGATAAAAAGAATAGATTTGTACAATTAAATGAATTGGATTAGATGTGGTAGTAATATTTTCAACACACTAACATCATCCAGTAGCAAAGGAAAATATGACATGACATGGTGATTAAAAAGAAGTAGTTCAAGGTAGGGGACTAGGAACTCCTCTTTGATTCAAAGATAAAAAAAAATTAAGGGGAAATTCACTACACATTGAATTAGTCCTTATGATGTTGAATCTGCTTATGATAATAGATCTATTAGAATAGATATGATTGATGATGAGAAGTCCTCCTTCTTGGTCAATGCGCATAGACTCAAATTATACGAGAAACCTAAATACAAGGAGGAGTTTATCAAAATTTGTATGGGGAAAGATGAATTAGAAGTGGTAATTAGGGAGGATCCTCCCTTTGCTTCTTATTCCTCATCCTAATAGTTGTATTTTTTTTACATTGATGTCAAAGGAAAGGAGACTACATATAGATATTGCAATATGAAGATTATTGGAAATATTTTTTTTGGATGCACAGTTTGGTTACCCTATCTTTGAAGGAAATTTTACTCTATATACCTAGATAAAATTGGGGTATAGGTTGCATGGTTGGAAATATTTTTTCGAGAACTTTTCAATAATATATGGAAGTCCATTTAAATTCATAGGAATAAGTGTAGATGAAATAATTTGTAAAGGAAACCCAACCATAGTGTTAGGTCGGCCCTACCATGATAACGTACCATGTTATGTTGTCCCAAAAAGTGATTTAATACCCGTATAAATCAATGGAGTGCTCTCCTCATTTGATCATACATACAATCAAGAATGGAGCTTTGAAATGGTCTATAATTCCAAGGAGAAGATGAATTTTCTAGGGTTCATGAGGATGATTTATTGGATTTTATTCATGATGTTCTTGAAGGATTCTTGAAGATGTTTTGAAGACAATATTTTAGGTGTCTTAGGATTGATTTATTGTAGAATTTTAGGGCCTAATTTTTTGACAAGATAATGATAGATTTGGAAGGACAAATTTGAGCATTATTCCATGGGGTTGGCGCCTCCTTCCAGTTGGTTCTAGTAAATCAAGGGTTTGTTCCTTCTTCTAGTGGGTACTAGTAAATCGGGGGTTTGTTCATTCTTCTAGTTGGTGCTGGTAAATCACAGGTTGGTTCCTCCTTCTAGTTGGTTCTAGAAACATCAAGGAGTTGGTGATTCCTCCAAGTGGGTGATGGTAAAATCAGGGGGTTGGTTCCTCCTTCAAGTTGGTTCTTGTATGTAAGAGATTGGTGTCACCTTGAGAATTGTAAAAGATTGTAATAGTGTATATCATGGTTTGATCTATATGAGTTTCCATGTAAATACTTTGTGTATTATTGTTGATAACGGTGTCTATTGATGAATGATGATGATGTTTATGATGCTACCTATTTGTTGAAGTAAAAATAGGTAACCTTGTATGATACCATTTCACCCCCACTCTTAGTATAGTTATGTGTTTCAACAATTGGTATCAGAGCGATTTCCTTCAAAACAACTTAACTAATGGAAGGAATATCTTGAGCACATATGTTTTGTGAGGAGTTTGGATTCAACATGGAAAAATTACTCTTGTTCAATGAAATATACTATGTACCATGGAACATAATAAAGGAGGCATCTATGTAAGCTCTTGGGCTTGAAATTTGGAATTTTCTTGAGAATGGTTACACAACTCCAAAGACTAGACAAAATGGTTCGACAAAAAAGAAGCTACACAACGACAATCCAAAGGAAATGAATGCAATTTTGAGCAGCCTATTAGATTCTTAGAAGAACAAAGTGGGATAGTTCAAGTTAGCTAAAGAAGGGACTGAAAATATTATCATTGGTTTGAAAGCACAAATTGAAAAGGCATGAAAAACCTTGACAAATCAATCAGAGGAGAAGGTACAAATTTTCAAGATGCAATGAGATGTAATTATCTCCCTAAGAAGGGAACTAGAAGAAACACATATGAACCATGGAGAAGCTAAAAATACCATTGTTGGGAAGTTAAATAGTAGAGGGAAAACAAGTTGAACAAAGTTTGACAAGACAACTAAAAGGGAAGGAATAAATTTGTCAAGAACAAGAATTTGAGATTTCTCTTTGAGAAAGGAGTTTGAAAAACTATGATAGTACTTATTACCACCTAAGTTGTACTTAGTGGTTTTTTATCAAGTGAGCCTGGTGAAATGGACAAGGATAACTTGTTCGAACTTCAGAAGACCTTTGGAAGTACTTATGGGAAGTGCTTGTTGTACTATATCACATGTTCATACCCCATGGGGGAATTGTAATAAATGTTCTAGCATGATAGTGTCTGTAAAAGACTCGGTCTCTTAGAATTTATTTGTCAATCTGATCAGCCCAGGGTGTTTTTTCCCTTGGTTATTATTGGTTGTTGAATAAACGACTGATAATTTCTGAGTTTTTCACTCCATACCTCCAAACTTGGGGTGGTCGGCTTGACATTTAGGCCTATTGAGGTTATTAGATTCTATGTGTCAATGTATAAGCATGCTAGACATCATGGTCGAGTCATATGAACATGTCTAGGTTTTTTCAATTTTTCAATTTTTTAGTTTTTTCAGTGTTTTTAATTAAAAATTTAATTTTTCCAAAACTTAGGCTATTTTTTAATAGTTTAATTGAAAAAATTGATTTTGTAATAAAAGTGAGCCAAATAATCAGTTTCAGTCATGTAGGTGCTCATTTTCAAGCTAAGAGCACCATGTAAACCCATGGACCCACTATTTCCTAGTTTTGAGTGGTTTTCCATCACTCAGGTCAGAAAGCCCCAAAAATCAATTATTGATTATTTTAATTAATAAATTGATGAATACTGGAGCAAATCCAAAATCATAGATCAGTGGATTCTCAGCTGATTTGATTGAAATCAGTCAGATCTGAAGCAGATTGAATGGATCTGACAAATCCTTGACTAAAGGAGGTGATCAAATCAGATCCAGAGTTGATCTTCAGCTGTCTTTATGGAGAATTACACCCTCTCTCTCTCTCCTCCACATGTGTGGACTCTCCTGGATGCTCTGTGGACTAATGTGTCGGTTTATGGGTTGATGTGTTAGCTCAATTAGGTCCTCGATTGACAAGTAGGCTTAGTTCAGCTTCAGATCTGCATTGATTGACTCTCCCTCAGCTGATTAGATCTCTCTCCTTGGGAATTGTGCCCCCTTGGGTTGGATCTCCTGGTTTTTGTATATATCCAAGCACAACAGCATCTTCCAAGCTATTTAGAACTGGGATTGAGTTGTTGTTGCTCTTGTATTGTATTGTTCTTTCATTCTGGAATAAAGAAGCTTTGGAGGCAAGATCTATGGTGTAATTCTCTTCATGTGTGGATGTTGATTGTCAAATGCTTATGAGGTATAATCTGCTTTATTTATCATTGCTTTGCTGGTTAATTGTTGGCCTCGAAGGAGAGAGCTCCCTCCTATTAGGGTAAGAGTTTATTCTAGTTTGATTTATGCTCTTACTGTTTCTCATTCCATATCTATTGGATTTGTATGTATTTTAATTTTAATTGCATGCTTTCCAATTATCTCTTCCAGCAGCACCTATGTGTTAACCATCTGTTTGTGCAAGGATTTCTAAGTTGCAGCTGATCTCGCTTGTAGAAGAGGCTGAGCTGGTTTGCATCTTCCTCATATTTAGTATCTTCTAAATGACATAGTCCCTCGGTGTTCCACCAAAGTAGAATCCAAATCCCGACATTCCCAGGCTTCAAACACTCTTTCTCTCTCTTCCTCCTTCAAAATCTTAATTTCTCTTCAAATTCTTTACTTTTAAAGAGTCTTATTGCTTATATCGGTCTCATTAATAAAATTACATATATATCTAGTTAGTAAGATCCTTTCTTAAGTTTATATCTCAGTTTCATTTTTCATATAAATTTGTATTTTAAGAGATCTATCTGAAATTATCCTCTTTTTGCAAGCATTTTAATGAAAATTTGTAGCTTGCTTTTAAGGTAGTTTCCTTTGCTGTACTTTAAAGTTTCATATTCTGCAATAAAAGTGCACATATTATTGGCTGCCCAAAAATCAATCCAAGATCCCAAGGAAATCTTTCTTTCCTTGGTTCCTTTTTGCAAAACTAGATTACCCCAACTTAACAAAATTTTACTTAAGTTTTTTTTTGGTAACTAGTGTAGTAACCCAAAACACTTTCAAAGTGTCTTTGGGCACATTTGATTTTGATTACTCATTGTTTTCTATCAGTTCCAACCAAAAATAGAAGGAGACTCTACCAAAATTCCAACTCTTGGACGAATCGGAGCTTCCCGGAAGCTTCCCCCACCACCTTGTTTAATTCTAGCTTGTTACAAGCGTGTTGTAAGCCTTTGGATCCCAGATAACAAGGAACAAAGTGCATCAATTTTAATTTTTTGATATTTTAAATTGCTTCTAATAAAAATAAAAGGTCCTTTCGAATAGGCTCTTTCGAGCCTATTCAACATCCCCCCTGGGGGGATTTGCGTCGATGTCAATATTTTAATTTTTGTTCATATCTTTTCAAACTAGCGTAGCTCTAATATGAAGGGTAGTATACTTTGATTCATTATCAATTTCATATTCCATATTTGATATTTCAAAGTAATCTTAATACTTGCCCCACGACTTCCCGATTGACCCGAAAGGGGAAAGAGATGCTTGGTAGGACTAATTAGAAAATCAGAATTGTGTATCTGTGTTTTCCTTTTCATCATTTTTATATTCAGATAATATAAAATTAACCCCTCCTTGATTCCCCGATTGAGATCCACTTGGTTTGAAAGAGGTTCCTGGAGGGTTTTCTTTTTAACAAGAACACCCATTTTAAAATTTACTAATATTGACAAGACTCCGGTGTGTATGCTCTGCACTTGGATACGGTTCCTCCAATCAGTCAAGCTGTATCAAAATTATTTGAGTGACTAAAATAATTAGGACTCACTCTCCCAAATTTACAAACCATCAGGTGAAAATCCAACACCTCGATCAAACCATTACTGTGGCAAAATACCCAAAGGAAGTAGGAAATTCTGAAAAGTGACCTCGGGGCGCCGATATCTGTCACACCCTAATGGGTGCGTTATGAACAATAGCCCCAGAGACTCCATTCAGCCCACATATTCCTTGCGGGTAGCCGTGAAGGTTTAGTTTTTGACATACTCCAAGTACTCTCGGGTATATCTAGAGTCCACCCCTTTGCCTAATTTTAATCAACTCACACCTCACATTAACTTAAAACGTACCAAGAGGCAATTGCAAAACATTCACTCCAAGGACATGCAAGTACATTGATTTTATTTTGACTCCATTCTAAGGCACAGGTTATTTTCATGCTATATATATATATTGTGTCTCAGCATTGTGCTTTCGTGCACTCATTTTTGTATCTTGTCATCTTTGATTGTTTATGGTTAAATTCCAAACTCCTAAGTAACTCATTCAATTTAACATCACCGTACTAAGTAATTTAGCCTTAGTAACTTAATAGGGTCTGCCCCCCTTGGCTTCGTTAGGAGTTGAGCCTAAACGGAGGAGTCAAGAACAAGGTGACAGCCTTGACTCGAGACTTGTCCCCAAGGACACATCAAGTGGCTTGAATATTTCTGCCACATGACCTAGGTGTGTGAAAGGCGGTGACATTTTTTGGCGCCGTTGCCGGGGATAAGTCTTTTTATTCCCGAGTACGACTTAGCTTAACTTTTTTCTAAACAACTAAAAAGATAAAAACTTTTGATGGATCTAGTCTTTACAAAACATAAAAATTAAAACTCGATCCATCTGGCGACTCCACTGTCTAACATCTCTTCAAGAATTTATACCCGAAGAAATCGATGACAATTATTCAATCCTCTCCCTGATCTCGAAAGGTTTATTAGGGAAAGATTGAATAAGCAGACTTTTCGTAGAAACCTTGAAAATTTAGGAGACCAATCCCTCTCAGATATCCATCACATATTTGTAGAGAGTCATACCTTCCAATCTCAAGAAATGACGTAATTTTACAAACCCCTTGACTTTTCTCAGATAGCAGGTAGTCCTCATGACATTTCGAATGATGCTATCAAGAAGGTCCCCATATTCGAGGGAAATAATGCCATCACTGCCAAGTCTCACATCTGAAAGTTTGATAAGTACCTTGTCAGTTACTGCAATAATGCTGCCTCTAACCATGAAGATGTCAAAATGAAGCTCTTTGCTTTATCTTTAGAGGATGATGCTTCAGAATGGTACGCCAACCTTGGTGATGATTCATATAAAACTCTTAATGAATTCCTAGAGGGTTTTAAGAAGAAATGGGGGGAAAAGAAGGAACCAAGACATCTGCTTGCTACCTTTCATAACATAATGAAGATGGAGAATGAAACCATTGATGAATTTAATACTAAGTTCAAGCGTGTGGTTGTAGACCTCCCTAGAGAAATCAAGCCAAGGGATGCCTCCATCCTCATATCTTACATCAAAGCTTTCACTGGTGATTTGAGGTACCAATTTAGGGACAAAGAGCCGGCCGATCTAAAAATTGCTCAGGATTTGGCCGAGAAAATAGAAAAGAATATGCAATCTTCAGGAAAATCCAACATTCCAGGTTACACTAGCGAAAACACTTCATACAACAAAGAGAAGGGAAAAGCAATTGAATTAGAGGAAAATGAAACCTCTAAAGACCCAATGGAAAAGGTAACTAACATGATAGAAAAATTGGTTACTAGTACGAACCAAATCATGGAAAATCAATCTGTACAATTGAATAATATTCAGAACAGAATAATCAAAATGGAAAGAAATAATGGATCTAGGAACTTTCAGCCTAAACATAATCAGGTGTATCATAAGAAAGCTCCCCAACAAGAACCTAGGATTCCAAACCAGTTAGACTCAACTAACCTGGTAGAAGAAGTCATTCCATGGTGTAGACCTTGTGTTCAATTCCACCATGAAAGCACTTGCTATATAGCAAACCAAGTTATAGAACATGGAATGGCTGAGGTCAGTAATCAGGAAACAACATCAGGCAATTTTGATCATGTGTACATGGCAGGCGGAACCTATCCTTTATCAAACCAGCATTGGCAGCAGGCCATGGATTACGGTTACGAGAAGGATCTCCTTTCCAACTTTTATGGTGTAATGCCTTCTCCGAAAGCAATTAAAGAAATGAAGGAGGCTAGATTCAAGGGAGTGGTATATCAAAGCAGAGAGAAGCTATCACCATCTAAACAGTACAAGCCAAAGGTAACCGCTCCTCCCCTCCCAGATCCTCCTATTGTCCCTGAATCAAATATTGATATGGGAGAATGGATAAGTAGTGCTAAGATTCATGTTTATGCAATTGAATCTTAATATTCAAAGAGGACCCTCTTCCTAATAATAATGCTATATTTGAACCTGAACATATTGAACCTATAGATATGCCTATAGTCCTCAATAGTGTTGATCCGAGAAGAGAAGACCACTCGCCTTTTTATGTCTCCCTCTTAGTTGATAACCTTCTCCTTCATAACTGCATGTTAGATTTAGGTGCTTCATCAAATGTCATGACAAGAAAAGTAATGGAATAGCTAAATCTAAGGGTCACCCGACCCTACCACAATGTGTGTTCCATGGATGCAAGAGAAGTTGAAGTGGTAGGGATAATCTTGAATTTACAGGTTAAGTTGGCTAAGTATCCTGATATCGACATGTCAATGGATGTGGTGGTGATAGATGTTCCAGATAATTGGGGTATGTTGCTATCCAGAAAATGGGCCACAACTCTTGGTGGGCACATTCAAATGGATTGGACATATGCTACTATACCTGCATCAGAGAACACTAGGGTGATTCTCCACAGAGAAAAGCTGAGGAAATGACATGTAGAAAAGCCTAAGAAGCCCGGAAATGAATTTGTTCATTTCACTGATAACTTTGGAAACTATGCTATTTTGTCAAATTTCATGGCCCCTATTAAGGAAAACATTAAAAATGAAAAGATTGATGAAGTTTTGGAAATTTACTTTGACGAGGCTTATTCTAAAACTGGAAAAGGTGTGGCCATCATGATCATCTCTCCTTCATATAAAATCTACAACTTTGCATTTATGTTAGATTTTGAAGCATCAAACAATGTAGCCGAGTATGAGGCATTGCTCCTAGGGTTAGAAACCGCTAAAGATATGGGGATAAAGATGTTGAACATAAAGGGTGATTAATATCTAGTTGTCCTCTAGATTAAGAATTAGTATCAATGTAAAAATGACAGACTAAGAAAGTATAGAAATGCCACATGGGACACTATGGAATTCTTCGATGCACTTAACATTCAAAAGGTCCATATGGAAACGAATGGGTTAGCAGATAAATTGGCAGTAGCAGCATCCACCCTCCAGCCTTCGGATGAAATGATTAATGGTAATGGAAAAATGGAAATCAATTTCAGACCTTCAATTCCAGATAATATAGACCACTGGTAGGTGTTCAAAGATGATGAGCAACTCTTGAGATTCATCCACAATCTACAAGAGTTTGAAGTTTTCAATATCAGTTATCAGCAGGAGGGTAAAGAGTATCAGGAGTGTGAGGATAATGAAAGGAATCACATCCCAAGTAGCCTTATAGCTTTCGAGAATCTTTTCGATTGACAGGATCATCATAAAAAACAAAAAGAAGAAATAAAAATTGGGAATTATATGGAAATAAGCATAGGAACTGACAAAGACCCCAAGTTAATAAAAATCGGAAAAGGTACTTCGGAAAAGGAAAGGAACAATTTGATCAACTTAATCAAAGAGTATAGAAATGTGTTGGCCTTTATCTATGATGAGCTTAAATCCTATTGGGAGGATGTGTTTCAACACACTATTCCCCTCACAAAAGAAGCTAAAGAGGTCAAACCTTTCCGACAAAAACTTAGGCGAATAAATCCTAAGTTGGCCCCCATTGTACAGAAGGAACTTCAGAAGATGTTAGCAACAGGGATCATAGCACCCACAAGACATTCATCTTGGTGCTCCAAATTAGTTGTGGTTAGAAATAAGAATGGGTCAATTAGAATATGTATATATTTTAGGAATCTAAATACATGATGCCTCAAAGATAATTACCCATTACCCGACATGGAAACATTGCTTCAAAGAGTAACAGGATCAGGAATGATGTCCATGTTGGATGGCTTTTCCGGTTATAACCAGGTGTTGGTAAATAAGGAGGATCAACATAAGACTAGATTCACCACGCCTTGGGGTACCTATAAATTCCTAAGAATTCCTTTTGGCTTATTGAATGCTGGCGCCACCTTCCAAAGAGCCATGGATTTTTCCTTTAAAGAACTTATAGGCAAAATAATCGAAATATATCAAGATGACTTAACTGTTTTTTCAAAGGAAAGATCTGACCACATAACTAATCTTAGGTAGGTTTTTATAAGATGTCGGAAATATGGTATTTCCTTGAATCCCGCCAAGTCAATCTTTGGAGTTGATGAAGGCAAGTTGTTGGGGCACATCATTTCTAAGGATGGTTTCAAGGTTGATCCTGAGAGAGTTGAAGCCATTAAGAAAGTTCCCTTGCCTCAGAATCTAAAGGCTCTCCAGTCTTTTAATGGTCAGATCAATTTCATAAGAAGATTCATCCCAAATTTAGCAGAATTAATGAAACCTCTACAAAAGTTATTAAAGAAAGATGCTAAGTTTGAGTGGACGGATGAAGGAAAAATTGCATTCAAGTATATCAAAGATGCCATATCCATGTCTCCGGTCTTGATTAGTCCATATTATTCCAAATAATTCTAGATATTTTCCTTTGCCTCAGAAGACACCATTGCCGGTGTTTTGCTTCAAAAGAATAAGGAGGGAGAAGAGCAACCTATAGCCTTTATGAGTAGAGCCTTACAAAATTTAGAGTTGAAGTATACCACGATGGAGAAATAGGCCTATGCTCTTGTCAAGTACCTTAAACATTTCAGAACTTATATAGGTTACTCCAAAATCATTGGATATGTACCCCATGTAGCTGTCAAGGATATCATGTCTCAACGTGATTGTCTAGGAATCAAGGGTAAGTGGGTTTCAAAGATCCAAGAATATGATTTGGAGATAAAACCTACTAAATTAATTAACAGACAAGGTCTTGCAAAGATGTTGACCCAAGGAAATGAAAAGGCCTTAGGAATAATCTGCCAGAACAATGGTTCAGAACAAAGTGTATCAGACGAGCTTCAGAGATTAGAGCAGCACTCTTGGTACACTGACATCATATTTTTCCTCCGCAACCTTACATGCCCCGATCACTTACTTGGCCATAAAATAAGAGCATTAAGGTTAAAAGAAACTAAGTATTGTTTGACAAAAGATGGTTTGGGTTGGAGAAACCCCGATGGTTTAATACTTAGATGTGTCAATGAACCTGAGGCCAAGAAACTCATGGTTGAGTTCCATTCAGGATTTTGTGGTGAACATTTTGCAGCAAAAACAATTACCCACAAAATCCTTAGAGTAGGCTACTATTGGCCAAACCTTTTTTCAGATGTGCACAAGGCTGTCAGAGTTTTCCCCCAGTGTCAGTTATTCACCGGAAAGCAACAAATGAAAGCCTTGCCTTTAAATCCAATAGTAGTCCAAGCCCCTTTCCAACAGTGGGGGCTTGATTTCATCGGTAAGTTCAAAGATAACTCAAGCAATGGTTATTCTTGGATTCTTACCGCCACTGATTATTTTACCAAGTGGGTAGAGGCGATACCCACCAAGAAGGCAACCGATGCTATAGTCATGTATTTCTTAGAAGATAAGATTATCACAAGATTCGGTGTGCCAGCTAGAATCATCACGGATAATGGCCCGTGCTTTGTTTCCTCCGAGATGTCATCTTTCTGTTTCAAGTACGGCATTGCCCTATCCTACTCATCCAATTACTATCCCCAAGGAAATGGTCTAGCGGAATCAAGTAACAAGAACTTAATGACCATAATCAAAAAAATTGTGGGTGACAATAAGAAGGCTTGGGATAGCAAGATCAAATTAGCGTTATGGGCCAACAGAATCACCAAGAAAAGTTCAACTGGGAGGAACCCTTTCGAACTAGTCTATGGCCTTGATGTCACCTTACCAGTCCATCTAAAGTTTCCAGTTTATCAGTTTCTCCGGACCTTCAGCTCAGATCAAGAGGCCATTCAAAGCAGAATAAACTAGTTGATCGAGCTAGATGAGAGTAGAAGAAATTCTCTTGACCAGAGTATGAGAAATTCAGACAAGGTCAAGAGAACCTTTGATAAGTCTACCCGGTTAGGATCCTTCCATGTAGGTGACACAGTTTTACGTTGGGACAAACGACGGGAGAAACCGGGGAAACATGGAAAGCTAGACAACTTATGGTTGGGACCATACATCATCGATGAAATAGCAGGAATGAACTCCTTCTATCTAAATGACCTAGAAGGAGAAAGGTTGATATTTCCAGTGAATGGTTTCCTCCTCAAGTTGTTTTTCGCCGAGACAGTTTGATGCCTTTATTGGCATCGGTGGTTTCAAGGCCAATTTCTAAACCTTGCCCTGCATGTATTTCTAAATTTTATATATCATATTGTTGTGTCATAGATATTGTTGTATTATAGTTATTTTGTACCATGTTTGAAATTTTTCTTTGTATATTAGTTTTGTAAAATATTCCTTTTTGCGCATCATA
>LPNX010337645.1:8970-23500 GCA_001517045.1 Pseudotsuga menziesii | reverse complement strand
TGATAGTGTCTGTAAAAGACTCGGTCTCTTAGACTTTATTTGTCAATCCGATCAGCCCAGGGTGTTTTTTTCCTTGGTTATTATTGGTTGTTGAATAAATGGCTGATAATTTCTGAGTTTTTCACTCCATACCTCCAAAGTTGGGGTGGTCGGCTTGGAATTTAGGCCTATTGAGGTTATTAGAGTCTATGTGTCAATGTATAAGCATGCTAGACATCATGTTCGAGTCATATGAACATGTCTAAGTCCCCCTAGGTTTTTTCAATTTTTCAATTTTTTAGTTTCTTCAGTGTTTTTTATTAAAAATTAATTTTTTCTAAAACTTAGGCTATTTTTTAATAGTGTAATTGGAAAAATTGATTTTGTAATAAAAGTGGGCCAAATAATTAGTTTCAGTCATTTAGGTGCTCATTTTCAATCTAAGTGCACCATGTAAACCCATGGACCCACTATTTCCTAATTTTGAGTGATTTTCCATCACTTAGGTCAGAAAGCCCCAAAAATCAATTAGTGATTATTTTAATTAATAAATTGATGAATAATGGAGCAAATCCAAAATAATAGATCAATGGATTCTCAGCCGATTTGATTGAAATCAGTCAGATTTGAAGCAGATTGATTGGATCTGACAAATCCTTGACTGAAGGAGGTGATCAAATCAGATCCAGAGTTGATCTTCAGCTGTCTTTATGGGGAAATGCACCCTCTCTCTCTCCTCCACACGTGTGAACTCTCTTGGATGCTCTGTGGACTGATGTGTCGGTTTATGGGTTAATGTGTCAGCTCAATCAAGCCCTCGGTTGACAAGTAGGCTCAGTTCAGCTTCAGATCTGGATTGATTAACTCGCCCTTAGCTGATTTGATCTCTGTCCTTGGGAATTGTGCCCCCCTGGGCTGGATCTCCTGGTTTTTGTACTGGGATTGAGGTGTTGTTTCTCTTGTACTATATTGTTTTTTTATTCTGGAATAAAGAAGCTTTGGAGGAAATATCTATGGTGTAATGATCTTCATGTGTGGATGTTGATTATGAAATGCTTATGAGGTATAATCTGCTTTATTTATCATTGCTTTGCTGGTTAATTGTTGGCCTTGAAGGAGAGAGATCCCTCCTGTTACGGTAATATTTTATTCTAGTTGATTTATGCTCTTATTGCTGCTCATTCCAGATCTATTGGATTTTTATGTATTTTAAGTTTAATTGCATGCTTTCCAATTATCTCTTGCAGCAGCACCTATGTTTTAACCATCTATTTGTGCAAGGATTTCTAAGTTGTAGGTGATCTCGCTTGTAGAATAGGCCAAGCTAGTTTGCATCTTCCTCATCTTTAGTATCATCTGAATGAAATAGTCCCTTGGTGTTCCACCAAAGCAAAATCCAAAGCCCAACATTCCCAGGCTTCAAACACTCTTTCTCTCTCTTCCTCCTTCAGAATCTTAATTTCTCTTCAAATTGGTTACTTTTAAAGAATCTTATTGCTTAGATCTGTCTCATTAAGAAAATTACATATAGATCTAATTAGTAAGATCCTTTCTTAATTTTAGATCTCAATTTCATTTTGCATATAAATTTGTATTTTAAAAGATCTAGCTGAAATTATCCTCTTTTTGCAAGCATTTTAATGAAAATTTGTAGCTTGCTTTTAAGGTAGTTTCCTTTGCTGTACTTTAAAGTTTCATATTCTGAAATAAAAGTGCACATCTTATTGGCTCCCCAAACAGCAAGTCAAGATCCCAAGGAAAGCTTGCTTTCCTTGGTTCCCTTTTGCAAAACTAGATTACCCCAACTTAACAAAATTTTACTTAAGTTTTTTTTCGGTAACTAGTGTAGTAACCCAAAACACTTTCAAAGTGTGTTTGGGCACATTTGATTTTGATTTCTCACTGTTTTTTAGCAGGTCCAACAAAAAAGAGAAGGATACTCTGCCAAAATTCCAACTCTTGGACGAATCAGAGCTTCCCCCACCACCTTGTTTAATTATAGCTTGTTACAAGCTTGTTGTAAGCCTTTGGATCCCAGATAACAAGGACCAAAGTGCATCAATTTTAATTTGTTGGTATTTTAAATCACTGCTAATAAAAATAAAAGGTCCTTTCGAATAGGCTCTTTCGAGCCTATTCACCATCCCCTTGGGGGGATTTGTGTCGATGTCAATTTTTTACTTTTTGTTCATATCTTTTCAAACTAGCGTAGCTCTAATATGCAGGGTAGTATACTTTGATTCATTATCAATTTCATATTCCATATTTGATATTTCAAAGTAATCTTAATACTTACCCCACGAATTCCCGATTGACCCGAAAGGGAAAAGAGATGCGTGGTAGGACTAATTAGAAAATCAAAATTGTGTATCTGTGTTTTCCTTTTCATCATTTGTTTCTTTAGCTATTATAAAATTAACCCTTCCTTGATTCCCTGATTGAGATCCACTTGGATCGAAAGAGGTTCCTGGAGGGTTTTCTTTTTAATAAGAACACCCATTTTAAAATTTACTAAAATTGACAAGACTCCAATGTGTATGCTCTGCACTTGGCTACTGTTCGTCCGATTAGTCAAGCTGTATCAAAAGCATTTGAGTGACTAGAATATTTAGGACTCACTCTCCCAAATTTACAAACCATCAGGTGAAAATCCAACACCTAGATCAAACTGTTACGGTGGAAAAATACCCAAAGGAAGTGGGTACTTCTGAAAAGTGACCTCGGGGCGCCGATCTCTACCACACCCTAATGGGTGCGTTATGAACAATATCCCCATAGACTCCATTCAGTCCACATATTCCATGTGGGTAGCCGTGAAGGTTTAGTTTTGGACATACTCCAAGTACTCTCGGGTATATATGGAGTCCACCCCTTCACCTAATTTTAATCAACTCACACTTCACATTAACTTAAAATGTACCAAGAGGCAATTGCAAAACATTCACTCCAAGCACATGCAAGTACATTGATTTTATTTTGACTCCATTCTAAGGCACTGGTTGTTTTCTTGCTATACATATATATTGTGTCTCAGCATTGTGCTTTTGTGCGCTCATTTTTGTATCTTGTCATCTTTGATTGTTTATGGTTAAATTCCAAACTCCTAAGTAACTCATTCAATTTAACATCATCGTACTAAGTAATTTAGCCTTAGTAAATTAATAGGGTCTACCCCCCTTGGCTTCGTTAGGAATTGAGCCTAAACGAAGGAGTCAAGAACAAGGTGACGGCCTTGACTCGAGACTTTCCCCCAAGGACACACCGAGTGGCTTGAAGATTTCTACCACGTGACCCAGCTGTGTGAAAGGCGGCAACATTTTTTGGCGCTGTTGCCGGGGATAAGTATTTTTATTCCCGAGTACGACTTAGCTTAACTTTTTTCTAAACAACTAAAAAGATAAAAAAAATTAATGGATCTAGTCTTTAAAAAACATAAAAATTAAAACGCGATCCATCTGGCGACTCCACTGTCTAACATGCCTTCAAGAATTTCTACCCGAAGAAACCGCTGACAATTATTCAATCCTCTCCCTAATACCGGAAGGTTTATTAGGGAAATATTGAATAGGCAGACTTCTCGTAGAAACCTTGAAAATTTAGGACACCAATCCCTCTCAGATATCCATCACATATTTGTAGAGAGTCATACCTTCCAATCTCAAGAAATGACGGAATTTTACAAACCCCTTGACTTTTTTCAGATAGCAAGTAGTCCTCATGACATTCTGAATGATGCTATCAATAATCTCCCCATATTCGAGGGAAATAATGCTATTACTGCCAAGTCTCACATCCGAAAGTTTGATAAGCACTTGGTCAGTTACTGCAATAATGGTGCCTCTAACCATGAAGATGTCAAAAATGAAGCTCTTTGCTTTATATTTAGAGGATGATGCTGCGGAATGGTATGTAGACCTTGGTGATGATTCATATAAAACTCTTAATGAATTCCTAGAGGGTTTTAAGAAGAAATGGGGGGAAAAGAAGGAACCAAGACATCTGCTTGCTACCCTTCATAACATAAAGAAGATGGAGAATGAAACCATTGATGAATTTAATACTAAGTTCAGGCGTGTGGTTGCAGACCTCACTAGAGAAATCAAGCCAAGGGATGCCTCCATCCTCATATCTTACATCGAAGCTTTCACTGGTGATTTGAGGTACCAGTTAAGGGACAAAGAGCCGGCCAATCTAAAAACTGCTCAGTATTTGGCCGACAAAATAGAAAAGAATATGCAGTCTTTAGGCAAATCCAACATTCCAGGTTACACTAGGGGAAACACTTCATACAACAAAGACAAGGGAAAAGCCATTGAATTAGAGGAAAAGGCAACCTCTAAAGACCCCACGGAAAAGGTAACTAACATGATAGAAAAATTGGTTACTAGTAAGAACCAAATCATGGAAAATCAATCTGTACAATTGAATAATACTCAGAATAGAATAATCACAATGGAAATAAATAATGGACCTAGGAAATTTCAGCCTAAACAGAATCAGGTGTATTAGAAGAAAGCTCCCCAACAAGAACCTAGGATTCCAAACCAGTTAGACTCAACTAACCTAGTAGAAGAAGTCATTCCATGGTGTAGACCTTGTGATCAATTCCACCATGAAAGCACTTGCTATATAGCAAACCAAGTTATAGAACATGGAATGGCCGAGGTCAGTAATCAGGAAACAACATCAGGCGAGTCTGATCATGTGTATATGGTAGGCCGAACCTATCCTTTATCAAACCAGCATTGGCAGCAAGCCACGGATTACGGTTATGAGAAGGATCTCCTTTCCAACTTTTATGGTGTAATGCCTTCTCCAGAAGCAATTAAGGAAATCAAGGAGGCTAGATTCAAGGGAGCGGTATATCAAAGAAGAGAGAAGCCATCACCGTCTAAACAGTACAAGCGAAAGGTAACCGCTCCTCCCCTCCCAGATCCTCCTATTGTCCCTGAATCAAATACTGATATGGGAGAATGGATAAGTAGTGCTAAGATTCATGTTTATGCAACTGATGTCCTTAAAATTCCTGGTCAAAAAGAAAATTTGTTGAAAGCCTTAGAGGATAGTCAAAGTAAAGCTCATAATATTGTCAAAGAGGATCCTCTCCCTAATAACAATGCTATATTTGAAGCTGACCATATTGAACCTATAGATATGCCTATAGTCCTCAACAGTGTTGATCCGAGAAGAGAAGACCACCCGCCTTGTTATGTCTCCCTCTTAGTTGATAACCTTCTCCTTCATAACTGCATGTTAGATTTAGGTGGTTCATCAAATGTCATGACAAGAAAAGTAATGGAACAGCTAAATCTAAGGGTCACCCGACCCTACCACAATGTTTGTGCCATGGATGCAAGAGAAGTTGAAGTGGTAGGGATAATCTTGAATTTACAAGTTAAGTTGGCTAAGTATCCTGATATCAACATCTCGATGGATGTGGTGGTTATAGATGTTCCAGATAATTGGGGTATGTTGCTATCCAGAAAATGGACCGCAACTCTTGGTGGGAACATTCAAATGGATTGGACATATGCTACTATACCTGCATCAGAGAACACTAGGGTGATTCTCCACAGAGAAAAGCTGAGGAAACGACATGTAGAAAACCCTAAGAAGTCCAGAAATGAATTTGTTAATTTCACTGATAACTTTGGAAACTATGCTATTTTGTCAAATTTCATGGCCCCTATTAAGGAAAACATTAAAAATGAAAAGATCGATGAAGTTTGGCAAATGTACCTTGACGGGGCTTATTCCAAAACTAGAAAAGGTGTGGGAATCATGATCATCTCTCCTTCAGATAAAATCTACAACTTTGCATTTAGGTTAGAGTTTGAAGCATCAAACAATGTAGCCGAGTATGAGGCATTGCTCCTAGGGTTAGAAACCGCTAAAGATATGGGGATAAAGATGTTGAACATAAAGGGTGATTAAGATCTAGTTGTCCTCTAGATTAAGAATCGATATCAATGCAAAAATGACAAACTAAGAAAGTATAGAAATTCCACATGGGACACTATGGAATGGTTCGATGCACTTAACATTCAAAAGGCCCATATGGAAATGAATGGGTTAGCAGATAAATTGGCAGTAGCAGCATCCACCCTCCAGCCTTCGGATGAAATGATTAATGGTAATGGAAAGATGGAAATCAATTTCAGACCTTCAATTCTAGATAATATAGACCACTGGCAGGTGTTCAAAGATGATGAGCAACTCTTGAGATTCATCCACAATCTACAAGAGTTTGAAGGTTGCAAGATCAGTTATCAGCAGGAGGGTAAGGAGTATCGGGAGTGCGAGGATAATGAAAGGAATCACATCCCAAGTAGCCTTATAGCTTTCAAGAATCTTTTTGATCGATAGGATCATCATAAAAAACAAAAAGACGAAATAAAAATTGGGAATTATATGGAAATAAACATAGGAACTGACAAAGACCCCAAGTTAATAAAAATAGGAAAAGGTACTTCTGAAAAGGAAAGGAACAATTTGATCAACTTAATCAAAGATTATAAAGATGTGTTGGCCTTTAGTTATGATGAGCTTAAATCCTATCGGGAGGATGTGTTTCAACACACTATTCCCCTCACAGAAGAAGCTAAAGAGGTCAAACCTTTCCGACAAAAACTTAGGCGAATAAATCCTAATATGGCCCCCATTGTATAGAAGGAACTTTAGAATATGTTAGCAGCAGGGATCATATCATCCCCAAGACATTCATCTTGGTTCTCCAACTTAGTTGTGGTTAGAAATAAGAATGGGTCAATTAGAATATGTATAGATTTTAGGAATCTAAATACATGATGCCTCAAAGATAATTACCCATTACCCGACATGGAAACATTGCTTCAAAGAGTAACAGGATCAGGAATGATGTCCATGTTGGATGGATTTTTTGGTTATAACTAGGTGTTGGTAAATAAAGAGGATCAACATAAGACTAGATTCACCACACCTTGGGGTACCTATAAATTTCTAAGAATTCCTTTTGGATTATTCAATGCTGGTGCCACCTTCCAAAGAGCCATGGATTTTTCCTTCAAAGAAATTATAGGCAAAATAATCGAAATATATCAAGATGACTTAACTATTTTTTCAAAGGAAAGATCTAACCACATAAGTCATCTTAGGCAGGTTTTTATAAGATGTCGAAAATATGGTATTTCCTTGAATCCCGCCAAGTCAATCTTTGGAGTTGATGAAGGCAAGTTGTTGGGGCACATGATTTCTAAGTATGGTGTCAAGGTTGATCCTGAGAGTTGAAGCCATTAAGAAAGTCCCCTTGCCTTACAATCTAAAGGCTCTCTAGTATTTTAATGGTCAGATCAATTTCATAAGAAGATTCATCCCAAATTTAGCAGAATTAATGAAACCTCTACAAAAGTTATTAAAGAAAGATGCTAAGTTTGAGTGGACGGATGAAGGAAAAATTGCATTCAAGTCTATCAAAGATTCCATATCCACGTCCCCGATCTTGATTAGTCCATATTATTCCTAAGAATTCCAGATATTTTCCTTTGCCTCAAAAGACACCATTGCCGGTGTTTTGCTTCAAAAGAATAAGGAGGGAGAAGAGCAACCTATAGCCTTTATGAGTAGAGCCTTACAAAATTCAGAGTTGAAGTATACCACGATGGAGAAACAGGCCTATGCTCTTGTCAAGTCCCTTAAGCATTTCAGAACTTATATAGGTTACTCCAAAATCATTGGATATGTACCCCATGCAGTTGTCAAGGATATCATGTCTCAATGGGATTGTCTAGGAATCAGGGGTAAGTGGATTTCAAAGATTCAAGAATATGATTTGGAGATAAAACCTACTAAATTAATTAAGGGACAAGGTCTTGCAAAGATGTTTACCCAAGGAAATGAAAAGGCCTTAGGAATAATCTGCTAGAACAGTGATTCAGAACAAAGTGTATCAGACGAGCTTCAGAGATTAGAGTAGCACCCTTGGTACACCGACATCATATTTTTCCTCCGCAACCTTACATTCCCCGATCACTTACTTGGCCATAAAATAAGAGCATTAAGTTTAAAAGCAACTAAGTATTGTTTGACAAAAGATGGTTTGGGTTGGAGAAACCCCGATGGTTTAATACTTAGATGTGTCAATGAACCTGAGGCCAAGAAACTCATGGTTGAGTTCCATTCAGGATTTTGTGGTGGAAATTTTGCAGCAAAAACAACCACCCACAAAATCCTTAGAGCAGGCTACTATTGGCCAAACCTTTTTTCAAATGTGCACAAGGCCGTTAGAGTTTTCCCCCAGTGTCATTTATTCACCGGAAAGCAACAAATGAAAGCCTTGCCTTTAAATCCAATAGTATTCCAAGCCCATTTCCAGCAGTGGGGGATTGATTTCATCAGTAAGTTCAAAGATAACTCGAGCAATGGTTATTCTTGGATTCTTACTGCCACTGATTATTTTACCAAGTGGGTAGAGGTGATACCCACCAAGTAGGCAACCGATGCTATAGTCATGGATTTCTTAGAAGATAAGATTATCACAAGAGCTGGTGTGCTAGCTAGAATCATCATGGATAATGGCCCGTGCTTTGTTTCCTCTGAGATGTCATCTTTCTGTTTCAAGTACGACATTGTCCTATCCCACTCATCCAATTACTATCCCCAAGGAAATGGTCTAGCGGAATCAAGTAACAAGAACTTAATGACCATAATCAAAAAAATTGTGGGTGACAATAAGAAGGCTTGGGATAGCAAGATCAAATTAGCGTTATGGGCCGACAGAATCACCAAGAAAATTTGAACCGGGAGGATCCCTTTCAACCTAGTCTATGGCCTTGATGTCACCTTACCAGTCCATCTAAAGCTTCCAGTTTATCAGTTTCTCTAGACCTTCAGCTCAGATCAAGAGGCCATTCAGAGCAGAATAAACCAGTTGATCGAGCTAAATGAGAGTAGAAGAAATTCTCTTGACCATAGTGTCAGAAATTTATACAAGGTCAAGAGAACCTTTGATAAGTCTACCCGGCCAGGATCCTTCCATGTAGGTGACACAGTTTTACGTTGGGACAAACGACGAGAGAAACCGGGGAAACATGGAAAGTTAGACAACTTATGGTTGGGACCGTACATCATCGATGAAATAGCAGGAACAAAATCCTTCTATCTAAATGATCTAGAAGGAGAAAGGTTTAGATTTCCAGTGAATGGTTTCCTCCTCAAGTTGGTTTTCGTCAAGATAGTTTGATGCCTTTATTGACATCGGTGGTTTCAGGGCCAATTGCTAAACCTTGCCCTGCATGTATTTCTAAATTTTATATATCATATTGTTGTATCATAGATATTGTTGTATTATAGTTATTTTGTACCATGTTTGAAATTTTTTCTTTGTATATTAGTTTTGTAAAATATTCCTTTTTTCACATCATAGACTAATTATGTACATTAGTTTGCTTTTATAGTTAATTTTTTCTTATGTATACATGTTACCGACAAACTCTAATTGCTATGCAGGACCCAAAGATTCCAGAGTTCTCACATCCTCTCCTTTTAACAGAAGATCAGTCAGAGAATGTGTGCCTAGATGGAGCCAGAATGTTACCACCTAAGTTGTACTTAGTGGTTTTTAATGAAGTGAGCCTGGTGAACCGGACAAGGATAACTTGTTTGGACTTCAGAAGACCTTTGGAAGTACTTATGGGAAGTAATTGTTGTACTATATCACATGTTCATACCCCAATTCCAACAAAAAATAGAAGGAGACTCTGCCAAAATTCCAACTCTTGGACGAATCGGAGCTTCTCGGAAGCTTCCCCCACCACCTTGTTTAATTCTAGCTTGTTACAAGCTTGTTGTAAGCCTTTGGATCCTAGATAACAAGGATCAAGTTGCATCAATTTTAATTTTCTGATATTTTAAATCGCTGCTAATAAAAATAAAAGGTCCTTTCGAATAGGCTCTTTCGAGCTTATTCACCATCCCCCCGGGGGGATTTGCGTCGGTGTCAATTTTTTACTGTTTGTTCATATCTTTTCAAACTAGCGTAGCTATAATGTACAGGGTAGTATACTTTGATTCATTATCAATTTCATATTCCATATTTGATATTTCAAAGTAATCTTAATACTTACCCCACGACTTCCCGATTGACCCGAAAGGGGAAAGAGATGCGTGGTAGGACTAATTAGAAAACCGGAATTGTGTATCTGTGTTTTCCTTTTCATCATTTGTTTCTTCAGCTATTATAAAATTAACCCCTCCTTGATTCCTCGATTCTGATCCACTTGGATCGAAAGAGGTTCCTGGAGGGTTTTCTTTTTAACAAGAACACCCATTTTAAAATTTACTAAAATTGACAAGACTCCGGTGTGTATGCTCTACACTTGGCTGCTGTTCATCCGATCAGTCAAGCTGTATCAAAAGAATTTGAGTGAATAGAATAATTAGGACTCACTGTCCCAAATTTACAAACCATCAGGTGAAAATCCAACACCTAGATCAAACCATTATAGTGGCAAAATACCCAAAGGAAGCGGGAACTTCTGAAAAGTGACCTCAGGGCGCCGATCTCTGTCACACCCTAATGGGTGCATTATGAACAATACCCCTAGAGACTCCATTCATCCCACATATTCCTTGCGGATAGCCATGAAGGTTTAGTTTTGGACATACTCTATGTACTCTTGGGTATATCTGGAGTCCACCCCTTCGCCTAATTTTAATCAACTCACACCTCACATTAACTTAAAACGTACCAAGAGGCAATTGCAAAACATTCACTCCAAGCACATGCAAGTACATTGATTTTATTTTGACTCCATTCTAAGACACTGGTTATTTTCTTGCGCAATATATATATATATATATATATATATATTGTGTCTCACAATTGTGCTTTTGTGTGCTCATTTTTGTATCTTGTCATCTTTGATTGTTTATGGTTAATTTCCAAACTCCTAAGTAACTCATTCAATTTAACATCACTGTACTAAGTAATTTAGCCTTAGTAACTTAATAGGGTCTACCCCCCTTGGCTTCGTTAGGAGTTGAGCCTAAATGGAGGAGTCAAGAACAAGGTGACAGCCTTGACTCGAGACTTTCCCCCAAGAACACATCGAGTGGCTTGAAGATTTCTGCCATGTGACCCAGGTGTGTGAAAGGCGGAAATAGTACTAAAGGTAAAATTGGAAGGAGCAATGGAAACTAAAAAAAAATTGATGGATCAACTAAGTGAAAGAATAAAAACTTGTAATGATCAAGAATATGAAATTATTTCCTTAAAGGAAGAATTGGAGAACACAAGCATTCTTCAAAATAAAATCAAGGTTGCTAAAAGTGAAGAAAGATCTAGAAACTATGCATAAGTTTTGAGAAGTTTTGATCACATGAAGGACAATAGCATGGAAATATATCATAATCAATAAAGACATGATTTTAGAAGGCATACATCACAAATAAGACCTATTACAAACATGTATGAATATCTATTTCACGGCAATTATTTTTCTTGCAACAATTTTGGACATGAAGATATAGATTGCAAATCTTATGGAAGAAATGCTCAAGTGAGAAATGGAAATGTCTATATGGATCCCTTCAATATTGAATGCTGGAAATGAAAACATATTAGAAATATTGCAAAATTTTGTGAGAATAGCACTTTAGACTCTTCAAAGGTAGTCTTCTCTAATGTAACAATCTTAGATATAAAGCTTATGATTATAGAAGCTTAATGGCATCCAATAAAGTATGGAAGAGAAAAAAAGTAAAAGAAAATGAAGAAACAATTTAACTAGCTATAATTTCTTAAAGTAGAGAAGTGAGTTCTATTGATAAGAAAAATAATGAAAAATACTCAAAAGTTTGAAAGAAGTCATAAGATCATAAGGAGGAAGTATGTGGATTGGTTCTATGTGCGGAAAATAGAAGGACATATCACATAATACAAAATCAGACTAATCCTCTTATCCTGAAGGTGGAAGTATGATGATTGAAGGAAAGGACACCATTATTTTTTAAAATAAAGTAGAAACTATTTTGAATGTTGAATAATTTGGAGATGATTCTCTCAACACTCCTTTTTTATCAACTTTTCTCCAAGATATAGAGGGTAGGGAAGAAGAAGAAAATTCCTAAAAATTTGAAATGGTGTGAAATATTCCCTAGAAGGATTGAATATATTTACATTTAAGATAAAAGGAACAAGAGCACAATTAAATAAAATTAGGACTATTGAAGACCAAATGTACAGGGACTTGTAAACAAAAATATTCATCTTGAGTGAAAGGAAAAATAGATCAACACATGGCAGTGTCAAAGGGGGACTAGTCCTTTGTTCTAAGAGGATTAGAAAGAAACAATTTCATAAAGGGATAGTTTCAGTAGTTAGAAAAGATACACATCTTAAATATCGATTGCACAGTCTATAGGGAAGCAGACCCTTCAAGGTGAAACACAAGCCCAAGGAATCAATCCATTACCAATGATGAGGTTCTACAGGAAGAGGGAGACTTATACATAGGAAGAGACGTGTAGACACAAGGATAAGCATAAGATCAGGGGGAGGATCCCTTTTCCATGTATGTCAAAGGAGGATAAATTGTGCAAGGGGGAATTGAAAATATTGCATAGAAACCAAATTTTGTAAAAACATAATTGCACGGATACAAAGTTGTCGACAAGGGGACTATCTATAGGTTTGTTGTAGAATTGTATAAGGGTTTCCATCAATGAAAAAGGGGGATATTGTTGGAAATATTTTTTTCATTGATGTCAAAGGAAAGGATACTACAAATAGATATTACAAGATGAATACTATTGGAAATAGGTTTTTTGGATGCCAAGTTTGGATACCCTATATTTGAAGGGATTTTTACTCTAGATGACTAGCTCAAATTTAAGTATGTCACATTGTTGGAAAACAATTTTCTAACAGCTCTCCGACGGTATGGAAGTCCTCTCAATCCATAGGAATGAGGAGATATGAAAGAATTTGTAAAGGAAACACAACCATAATGTTAGGTCAGCCTCACCATGATACTGTACAATGCTATGTCATAATAGAAAGTGATTTAATAATTTTATAAATAACTGGAGTGCTCTCCTCATTTGATCATCCATCCAAGAATGTATGGAGCTCTAAAATGGTGCACAATTAGAAGGAGAGGATGATTTTTTTGGGTTCTTGATGCCAATTTCTTGGGTTTTATTGAAGACGTTATTGAAGGATTCTTGAAGATGTTTTGAAAACAATCTTTGAGGTGTCTTAGGATAGAGTTATTGTAGAAGTTGAAGGGGTAATTTGTTGAAAAGTTGAGGATAGATTTGGAAGTACAAATTTGAGCATTCTTCCATGGGGTTAGTGCCTCCTTCTAGTCGGTTCTGGTAAATTAGGGGTTGGTGCCTTCTTCCAGTTGGTGCCGGTAAATCAAGGTTTGGTGCCTCCTTCTAGTTGGTTATAGAAAAGTTAGGGACACTGTGATTCCTCCCAGTGGGTGCTGGTAAATCACGGGTTGGTTCCTCCTTTAAGTTGGATCTTGTAAATAGAAGATTGATGTCTCCTTGAACACTGTAAAAGATTGTAATAATGTATATCATGGTTTGATCTATATGAGTTTCCATTTAAATATTTAATGTATTATTTTTTACAATGATGCCTATTAATTAATAATGATGATGTCTATTATGCTAAGTATTTTTTGAATTAAAAATTGGTAAAATTGTATGATATTGATTCAGTCACCCTCTTAGTAATATTGTTTGTTTTAACAATTAGTATCAAAGCAGGTTCTAACCACTGGAAGAAATATATTGAGAACATAGGGATTTTTAAGAGTTTTGTTTCAGAACAAGCAAAGCCCCCTTGTTTAATCTAATATACTATGTACGATGGAAGCATAATTACAGAGGTATATATGCAATCTCTTGGGCTTGACATTTGGAATGTAGTTGAGAATGGTTACACAAATCCATATACTATACCAAAAGGTTCAACAAAAAAGAAGCTACACAAAGACAAAGAAAAGGTAATGGATGCAATTTTGAGTGACCTATTATATTTTGAGAAGAACAAAGTTGGATAATGTAAGTCAGGTAAAGAACTCTAGGAAAAGATGAAAGATATCTACACAAAGGAAAGTGAAGAACATACTGAAATAGATGATGAATTCATTGAGAGAAAAAGAAACACCTCTGAAGAATACTATGAAGTTGAAGGAGAAATAAATCTTGAGGACGAAATTTTTAGTGCTCTAAATGAACTAAGAAAAAATGAAAGGAAACCAGTCATTAAGTGAATAGTTGCAAAAGTATCAAGAGGAAGCTCATATTTTGAAGAGGGGGTTGGAAATACTATCATTGGTCTGAAAGAAGAAATTGAAAAGACACAACAAACCTTGATAAATCAACTAGAGGAAATGGTACAAATTTTCAAGATGCAAGAAGATGTAATTATCCCCCTAAGAAGGGAACTGGAAGAAACACATAAGAACCATGAAGAAGTTGAAAAGGCCTTTGTTGTTATGATAAATCAAATAATAAAGGAAAAATAAGCTGAAGAAATTTTTCCAAGACAACTAAAATG
>LPNX010337622.1:311273-356297 GCA_001517045.1 Pseudotsuga menziesii | reverse complement strand
TCATGAGCTTTTCCTATCTTATTGAGCTTTATGCCGGCTCCCCTGACATTGCGTTTCAGCCTTATAGCCCGAGCTTGTCTCATGTCTAGCCATGCAGAGTCATTTCGTATATCCTTTGCAACTTGACTTACCCTTTTACCGGGAGGGGATCTTCCCCCAACTGTCGATATCCTACACATGTTTCCTTGAATTGAGCATAGGTATGTTCCACTGCTTGGAACTAGTTTGTTTGACCTGATGACACTCGTCTCCTCCTAGTCTGTAACTATAAAGCTATTTTATTCTTTTTTCAAGCTTTTCAAATAACTGAAAAATACCAAAAAAATTAAAAAACCAAAAAGCCGGACGAGAAAAGATGTTATCTTTGGCAGCTGTTGAGTCGTGTCACCTTCGAACAGAGCACTGTATATCACATCCGTTGGTTGGGTTATAGTTTGACTTTAGGAGATGTACTCGTTTATCTGAGTTTATCTCCACCGACTGGTTATGCTTCCAGTCCCTATGGAGCCTCTATTGGTGCCTCCTGCGTCATAGAGATCTCCCAGTTTTTATATCGAGTCTATTCTACCTTTATTCAGTCACCATACGCCGTTATGCTCTTGTTCGAAGGAAGTTGAAACTTGAGTCGGCCATTCCTCAGTTATCTTGACTTTGCATGTCGGCCATTCCCGGTACAGTTACTGGTTCGTGCACCTTATGATCGAGTCCTTCCACATCATACAGCTTTGCTAAGTACCTCGTGTTGGATGATGGGGGATGCCTTAATGCCCTCCTTCCAGCGGATTTCATCCCATCGACTTCAGATCATTTATTCTGGGATTGGAGTCTAGAGTCATTTTTGAGTGCCTTGAGACTTGTAGTCATCAGTGGCAGGTTCTCTCGCCATCGACAGTTTTGGGAATACATCAATGTCCCCTGATCGATGGATCCTCTCAAGTGTTTGACCTCAATACATTTATTCACACTTGTTAGTTTGCACTCTAGTACCTTGATTCCCATTTTCATTATCGGTGGGTGATCTCGCGTCTGTTAACGGTATACATCAATGACCGGTAATCAGACGATGGACTACTATGTTCGACCTCGACACCTCTATTCACATAGTAGGACATGTACTCGTAGCAGTTTTTGTAGAAGACCTTCCAGATTGGTGGCATCTCTTATATGCTACCTCCTTGATCGTGCCAGTGTTCATGAGATTTCAGCTCTCGTGACTTGTTCCAGTGTATGTCAGACATTTCCAGCCACTATGGAGATCTTGATCTATTGTATATCTTCAGCCTTGTGGAGATCATCATCCTTTGTATATATTCATCATGGAGATTCTGATCTATGTATATTGTACGTGGCGATGACCACATATGTTCTATCATGTATCATGCCTATTCATGGCCATTGTACTCTTATGTATCCGGGACTGCTAGATGTATTTGCAGATTATATGCAGAGTTGTATTATGGTATTATGCTGATTGGGTGGCTGGTATTCCATTTGGGTACCTTCATCACTTCCTTCCTGGGATGGACTTATAATGTATTTCATCCATCGTATATCCCCTCTGATCTCATACAGTAGGGGGCATCTGTTATAGCGGAGTTCACCACACTAGGTGAATCACACATTGTATGGCCTTCCCTTGTCCCGCTGCAGACTCATTAGCCCCTTTGGACCACTTTATATCTTTTAATGTTACCTTGATCATCCCTAAAAACATTAGAATATTGATATACGCGGCTTTTCCCTCGATATCCGCGTACATACGCGGACATTTTCCCTATAGTTGCGTACATCGGGATGTGTACATAAATCCAAATCCTTTTGGACTGTTCCTTGACTTGGATCCGACTCATATGACTCCTGGCCTTCCATATGCCTTGAGATCGTATGGATTCGACCCTTCAGTATCCCTTTGAAGAACTATATAAGGAACCCATTGGTACATTGAAAGCATAAGAGAACTTTGAGAGTAACAAAACTATAGTCCATTGTTGCCAAGATTTATGCTTGAGTCTGCATCCCTTTGTCCCTTGGAGCACTGTTGTGTTCTTCCCAAGCTTTCCCTTTGTTAGTAAGCTTGCTATCGAAGTGATGGAGGATTGAGGTGGTGGAGGCCCAAGTGGGGGATTCAGTTTCTCTGATTCGCAGACGTGCCGTCAGAGGTTGTCACTTGTAATCTCTGATTCTTATTAATAGAAATATATTTTCCTGTCCAGTAATGTGTATTTGAATGAATATTATTTCCATTGGAATATGTCAAATGCTTATACATAATATTATATATGCTAGAATAGATCTAACACCATGAAATATAGTATGCTTGTATTGTTTACTTGTTTTTGAGGACGTGCTATAACAATTCAAGCTGAAGATTGGAAAGCTCAACGGGGATCTACTACAACCGTCCGGAATAAGGTACGAGGTTCGATCCTTTAGTGTTAGATTGTTTTATTTCTATTGCATATTGGGAAAGATTGATTTCTAGAGTCTAGCTGTCTGTTGTGGTACCCCAAGCCATAGGAATTTCTCTCCGTAACAATGATTTTATGGATTGCAACCCAGCTTTGGCTGGGGGGAACCATCATATTATTGTGGCTATCGATTACTTCACAAAATGGGCAGAGGCTATGCCCATAGTTAAATATGACAGTGAGACGGTTGCACATTTCGTATTTAACTAGATTATCACCCATTTTGAGATTCAAAGAGAGCTTGTCAGTGACCATGGCAGGTACTTTCAGAACAAAATTATGGAAGAGTTGGATTCCAAGTAATGATATAAGTAAGATCACTCCTCTTCTTATTACCCTCAAGTGAATGGACAGGCTGAAGCAGTGAACAAGTCACTTAAGTCCATTCTCTAGTGAAGCATTGCACAAAGAAAGAATAATTGGCATATCATGTTGTATCCTGCTTTGTGGGCTTGTAGAACCATGGTCAAGACTGCCACCAGTTTTTCTCCCTATCAGCTTGTGCATGGGTTGGATTCAATATTACTGGTTGAATGCGAAATCCCTTATTTGAAGATATATGTGGAGCTTTTACCAGAGACTTCTGCATTGGAAGAGTGTTTGGTCCACTTAGAGCAGCTTGATGAGCAGCGTCGAGATGACTTAGTGGCTCTAGAGGTTAACAAGTGTCGCGTTAAGGTCCAGTATGATAAGTCTGTCCATCCTAGGAGGTTTAGTGAAGGTGACTTGGCCCTTTTTTGGGATCAAGCTAAGGAACCATTGGGGGAAGGAAAGTTTAATCCCATGTGGCATGGTCCTTACATGGTTAATCATGTCTTAGAGAAAGGCACCTATGAGTTGGTTGATTATGAAGGGACATCCTTGGAGGAGCCTACAAATGGGTTCTATCTCAAAAAATACCATGCATGATCTTCAGCAAGGGATAAATTTTTGTATATTATTGTTGATCCTCGATTTGTTATCATTTTTGGCAGATACAATATTCATTTAAATACATATTTTATCATCTTTTGTATGTTTTAATCAATTAAAAATAACATTATTAAAGCATATTTGATGTATTAATTAGTTTGTATAATTGTTTGCAGGTTTTATAATCTTTTTGGGCCAAGTTAATATGCAAAACGTATTCAGCCTACTTTTCATACAACATGTTCGGCTCGTCATTCATCCCATTGCATGAAAATCACTGGTGGTTTGCCATATGTTGAGATGTGTTGTTGTACACTCCAGTTCTGAAGTACGCTAGAAGATAGACACTCTGTTCACCCTACATCAATGCCCAACGTATCCAGCTCATGTCCTAGCTTTCCATTAAGCATTCTTTCCAGATTGTCCATCAGACTGTGCACTGCTGAGAATTAATTTCGGCCAAATGTTCTATATTCTCCTTTACTTACCACCACGTCAACCATCCATGCACTGGACTATTGCATTCAACCCACGCACTAGAATATACGCCAATTCGCTCTCCTTTGTTTGCCATCAGTCGCCTCTTGTGATAAGGAAGGATCATGTTCTCCACCTCTGAAGATTGTTCATGTTGAAGAGAATCCTATGCGCCACATCTGAAGATTGTTCACGCTGAATAAGGAGGATGTCTGCATGTTGGCTTTTAAACAATTAAACAATTTAAATATTGGCTAAATTTAGAGAGAAGTCGACCTCTAAAGGGTCGACTTGCTCACACATGTAAATAATTATATAAAGTAGCCTCTGTGAGAGAGCTCAGCTAGCTAGAAAATCAATCAGTTAGTAGAGTTAGGAGAAGAGTTCTTATTGTAATTTACTCTTGAACTTTGTATTTCTATTCCACCGTTTGAATAAAGAGTTGTATGCATTGCTGTTGAAGATTGAGTTTAAGTAGAAGTTAGCTAGGCATCACCCTTGATTGTTGAGAGGGCCCCTCATCAACCAGAGGTTCATTTTCTTTGTTTAGAATAGTTTCTTTTCTATTTTATCTAATCTAGTTTAATTTCTAGTTTGTTTCCAATAGATTATAGTAAATGCTATGTTATTTGTTTTCTGGAACACATTAACTTAGTTTTATTTCAAATTTAATTAGTTAGATGCGTGCATAGCTTTCTTTCAATTATTTTCTTTTAGTCATTTTGTTTCCAGTTATTTTCATTTCCAGCATTACTTTTAGTCTTTGTTTTCAAGAATATAGAATAAGTTGTTTTCACGAATTTAGAATAGATTCAATTATGTTATTTCCCTTCCTATTTTGGATTTATGCAAGTTAATTTCTAGTTTATTTATTAGTTTAATATGCAAATGATTCCTTTTGTTCATGAATTAGTTTAAGATTAATTTGTTGTTAAGTAGGTTTATTTTTCCAATGCATTAGAATTACATCCGCATTTCTTCAACTGAATATTAATACATTTAGGTTAAGTTTTTACCATTTTTACTGTGCATCCTGTCATTCGGACAACCTGTTCTGTCTGCTATTCAGCCACCCTTTCAGACCAACAGTTTCGTCTGTCATTCAACACTTAGTTCTGTTTTTAGTGTTTTTATGTATTTTAAGATTGTTTTCAGTTCTGTTTTGTTGATGTTTGAATTATGCTTTGTCTGTAATAGTTAAATAATAGTTTTGTTTAACATTTAAGTTAAAGGCTAGTTGTTTTAAATTATTTATTAAAGTTTTATCATTTTCCTTACTTCTTTTACTTTAAATGTAGTTTAAGTTATTCTTAAGTTTTGTTTTTTATTTTGTCTTATGGTTGTATGGTTTTGAGTCTATCCCTTTTGAATTGATTTATTTGTTTGCATGCGAGATTTAGTGTTTTTCTTAGTATGTTTTTAGGTTGTCTTTTTACGATTGTGTTATTGTTGAAAGAACTTGTAGGATAAAACCTAAACATATTTCTTGATTAAGTTTTCTACTTGGTTCTTTTATTTAAGTTTTGTTTATTAAGTTTTCTACTCGCTTCTTTTTAAGTTTTCCTTATTAAGTTTTATCTATTAAGTTTTCTAGTTGCTTATAAGTTAAGTCTTCCTTGCACTTTAGTTTTCTGTTCGAATAAGTAAGTTAGTGATTATATCCTTTTCAATCCAAAGCTATAAGATATATTATTTGTTTAGTTAATCTTCTTTCTCAGTTTAGTTACCTTAATTGCATTTTTAGGAAGTTTGACTTAGATTTTCATTTTGAAAGATTTTTCGATATTTTGTTTGTTAAAATATTTACATGACACTCTCTAGCTTCGCATATATTTTGTGTTGGATCTAATATTACCAACCTCGGTTGATAATTAAAGAATACGAGTATTAATTTAGACATTATAACACCCAACACTTTTGGCGTCATTGTGGGGGAGTTGTTCTATAAGGTAGAGTAGAATTCTTTATGAAGTTTAGTAATAGGTTGGTAGCATGGGAGCGGTAAGATGAGAGGTAAGAACCTGCGCATCTGTTATAACAAGCGCCCCCAAACCCAGCAATAATAGTAGCATAGGTTTTCTTTAGTTTAAATTTTTTCATGAGAATACTTAGAGATCCTCAGGGTAGATATGTTAAGACAGGAAAACTTATCGAAATACCTACTAAATACTATAGGGGACGTAATTCCCAAGCTAATAACTCACTAGAAAGGTATCGAAAGATGCCTATAGGAAGTAGTTCTACCCTAAAACCCAAAGAAACTCCCTTAGAAGATCTTACTAGAGAAGCCATAGAAGGAGAAGGAACCTTAGCAGAAGGTCCAAAGGACTCTGTTCCTGAAGAAGTTCAAGAATATCATCCATTAGAAACCCCTATCCCTCCACTAGTTTCAAATCCAATTAACACAACTTTTTCACAAGTAGGAGATCCGAATTTTGTTGACTTTGTTGATCCTACTCAAGTAAAATCTCTCTTTGGAACCTCAGTAGATCCATTTATTTCACAAATCAAAACTTCTACAGTAGAACCTACTATCCCTCTAGGGTTTAATGAAAACACAGTTGATCAGAGGAAGATCTATCCCGAAAAAAGAACATTGGGATGCCTCCTTATCACCTCGAAAGGAGCCTCCTAGGTATATTTATGTTAAGAATCCAACCTATATAGAGAGATAGTGAGAAAAGGAAGATCATGATGAAGTTAGGAATGAAGAAGGGGAAGGGAAAAATCGAATTGAGGCTACCTTCTAGTTTCTTATCTTAGATACAATGCAAGATGTAACTATGAAAAACATCCCTCCTTTCTCCTTGCCTACTTTCTATGGAAAAAGTAATGAGGGCATGAACACATTCTTATTCAAGTTTGATATCCTTAGTAGGAGTTACAATTATCTACAAGACGCTCATAAACTAAAACTCTTTCCCACTACACTCAAGGATTTCACCTTGAGATGGTTCATGGGATTAGGAGAATCTTCTATCTGGACTTGGGATGATATGAAAACCTCATTCTTGTGAAAATATCAAGAATACTACAAACCTAAGGACTCTCGATATGATATATTCAAGATACAAAAACTTGAAGACAAGATCCTAGAAGATTATCTTGAGAGGTTTATTTATACATTACATAAGTCTAAATATAATGACCTTCGAGAATATGTAGTACGTACACTTTTCCTTAAGGGAATCTCTGAGGATTTGTTAGAGAGTCTTAATCTCATGGCAGCTGGTGATATTTCTCATAAAACTTTTGCACAAATCGGTGAGATGTGTAAAAATTATTCTAGGAGTAGGGGGAAAGTTGAGAAAAAATTTCAAGAGCCTTTAAGTAACAATATAAGAGGAAATGTTCCTAGTTCAAATGGAGTTACAAGAGTAGAGTTAGGAAACCTATTGGATATTTTTAATACTAATATCTTAGGAGCACTGGGTTCCCAACTAGATGCTTTACAAGCTAAGAAAAGGTAGGATGAAGAACAAGAAGCAATGGGTATATTTTGTCCAAGATGTAGAACTAAAGATCCCCAAAGGAAATGTCCATTAAAAAACATCTATGTATGTCACATCTATACAGAACAACATCCAAGAGATAATTTCCCATCCTTCCTTGGATTGCAAGCCATCTATAAGAGTGGGGATGTAGTTGAAACATTTAGGAGGCCTCCTTGGAGACCTAGGGACCAACCAACATATCCAAACTTTTCACCACAACCTCTACCCTATTATCCTCCGTATCAACCACCTGAATAATGGAACAATTCTAGCTGGTAGAATTGGCCATCTCAATATCCTCCTCCTCAATTTCCACAATAGCAATATTGGTCTCAAGGATGGACAAGACAACCATATCCTTGGCCACAACCTATTCCTGCACCTAATCACCCTTATCCTCAGAATCAAACAAATTTCCAGAAAATACCTCCTGGATTTGTACCTCCAATTCTTTTTATCACACAACAACCTCATCACTTTCAGAATTCAAATCATCCTCGATCTACATTGTTACTTGCACAGTCAATACTTAACCCTAACAATAAACCAACTCAAGCTCTTAACAACATTGATTTGCAACTCTTTCCTCATAATTTATCTCAACTGTACCTGTACATGAAATTCAATTATGATCGAGAAGAGTTGTGAATAATAAACCTAAGTCATCAGTCATCATTCAAGAACCAAAAGAATAAGAAGAAGATTCAAGTGAACCCATGAATGATGCTATTTTGGAGGATGTTACCATTCCAAAGGTTCCAGTACACACCCATCCTCCATAAGAAACTATCCAGGAGCAAAGAATTCCTCCATTTCCAGAAATATTAGTAATAGAAAAACCTGTAGTTCATCCAGAGTATAACATTTTCAATGAATTAAAGAACATTTGTATTAAGATCCCTCTATTACAAGCTATCAAAGATATACCTATCTATAGTAATGTAATAAAAGAGATATTTATTAAACACCTAGGAAATAAGCGAGAGGAACCTCTTACAATTCATGTTATAGGAGAAATGTCTGAATGTATGACAGGTCAGTCCCGGATTGCAAAATATACAAATCCATGAACCCCAGTATTGTTTGTAATTATAAGCAACACCGCCATAGAGAATATATTAATTGATGTAGGATCCACTATTAACATGATGACCACCGCAGTTTTAGAAGTTTTACAGTTACGGAAATTTCTTTGACCTACCCCTTCCATCCTAGAACTAGTAGATCGCACTACGGTAAAACCTGCTAGAGTCCTAGTTGACATTGTTCAATCAGTAGCTTCATGGGAATACCTTGTTGACTTTATGGTCATAGAATCAAAGGATCCTTCTAAAGGACATCCTATTATCTTGGGAAGACCATGGTTAGCCACCGCAAATGATTTTATAGGGTGTAGGGATGGAGAGATGATTATTTCCAATGGGTTGTCCACACAAAGACTTATTTTATACCGCTCAACACAACCAATAACTGAAAATTCATGGTGGTTAAATTGTTCTTTTGGGGATGAAGAATTTTATGATCTCTCCCTTCCTAGTGATTTTTCTTTACAACTTCAGGAGTATACCACTGAGAATGTATTAAACCAGTTTGTCTCTTCAACAACTTGTACATATTTCCCTCATTCCTCTTCTCAAATCAATCAGATTTTTGGAGATAAGTTTCAAGAGAATATGGCTCTCTCAATGTTTACAGAAACACCACATGTCTTTGCAATTGAAGAGCACACAGGACCATATACCATAGCTTGTGAGGTTGGCCCTAAAAAATTCTTACATATAAACGTTGGATTAAGTGAAAACCAACAAGAACAACTGCTTAAAGTTTTGAAGAAACAAGATGGAGAGTTTGCATGGGAATACAATGATATGGATGGTATACACCATGATACCTATATTCACCATATTTATATGGATTGATGGCATGATCCACCAACAAATCCTCATCAACAGGGGTTGCCACTATGTCAAATCCCTGTAGCACGATCTCCGTGAGCATCGACCATAATAGGTTTTACCCTGCTCGGCAACGTCTGTGAAGCAAACAAGGTCTCACTCAAGGCATTCAAGGGAGATCTGTTAGAACTGAGTTTTCGATAGTAGAGGAGGAGGACATGGGGATCCAACTGGAAAAAACCATGACTTATGTGATCAACCAATCTTATCACAGTATTAATCATGAAACATCATACCTCATTCAACAATCACAGAGATTTAACAGATCACATTAAAAAATCAAGGAGAAACAAAATTGCATCATTGTATCAGAAGCAAAATCATAGCATCACACAGATATACATATATCGCATTGTATCATCATAACCAAAAGCAGTACTACCGCATCATAATAGAACTCAGATAGATATTGAACAACATCTTATATTGACCTTGTGAAAACATACCACATTACATCATCCTTCTCCAAAACTAGAGAGTTCATCAAAAGAGATCCAGACAAAATCACAGTGATGACAGAGCAATCCCGGGTACTGAAAGCGACAATTACAATCCCAAATTCATGTCTCTCTATCATTACAAAAATGGGTCTATAAATAGGCTTACACCTTCACCTCAAGATTCCACTATAACTAATTTCTAACTGCTACTGACCTATTACAACAAAATTAGGTCCACATATATATAAAATATTCAAAAACCAGTTACTTCTCTGCTTATCGCGCCAAACAGCCCTTGCGCGGTGCCATGTGAGCTTGTGCAGGTGCTGCGACACTACACAACTCACTCGGCCCAACCCCTTGCCAACATGCCCCCAACATAGTTTTGTCGCTCGCCCTCAAGCCATGTCAAGTTGACAAGGTTTATGTGACAGTCTTATCCTTAAAATCTACAAATTGTTGGGAACTTCCTGAACTTGGAGCTGCACTTTAGCAATGGTATTTTGACAATTGCTCATCATTTACTGGACTGGGTTTTCCTCAGTATCCTTTCCATCAACCATTTGTTGACTCTGCTAAACAGCCTGAAGTGTGGCAACAACCTTCATAGACAATTGGCCACCAATATCTTGGAATTCATCAAGCTACTCACAGTGCTTGGGTGGGTACTTCTGGTTCTTCGACATCTGTTGTGGTTTAGCGCCTAGATGTGTGGGAGAAACGTATCCCAAAATATCATTCACCGAGACACCTTGGGGCACCATGGAATCAACTAATCTTGAGATCGACGACCCCATCTGGGCAATGCCTTCTCCCCACATTCGCACAGAGGTGCAAGTTTGTCGCTTCTCAGGGGGTGTCGAACTTGGTCACTGAGTCTATTGTTTCCACTTTGGGATGGACGATGAACCCACTAGCATACTCATAAATTCCTCTTCTAAAGCCATGGGCCGAATAGGGGACTCGTATTCACTCAAAATTTCAATGGTGTCAAGGCCACTCAGCATCCCTTACCCCAGAGAACCAGAAGATATGCTTCAGCAACACAAACTCTTCTAAACACATAGCTCAATATTCTGCACCAAATTCACCTTCACCTTTGGATCTCAAAACTAAATAATGCCAACCAACGCCTCTCGTGTGGTGTTTTATAATCACTTCAAAGTCTAAATTCATCATTACTGAATCTAACTGCACCATTATTGCCAAATTGGGTATTAATGACACCAAATGTGTCGGTGATCTTATGCGGATAATGGTCAGATCCCCCATTAATGCGGGTCACTTCAACAAGCACTACCAACCAACTGGTTTAACTACCTGCATTTATTACCTGATTTGACCATCTCGCAGCCGTATGACTGTCGCAAATGGTCGACCAAATACTGCCAACTACTGTATCTTCTTTACATAGCCTTGCTCTGAGGCTCACCGCTTCATGATGAACATAGAAATGTTTTTTTTTTACCTTAGGTGGTGCGCATCATTGACCCCATTTTATAGGGCTTCAGGTGACTCCCACTAATGAGCTTCAACAGCATAACATCGTCCAATTGCTGCAACTACATAGTGCCTCCAGAGGTAATAGACTGAACAAGATAGGGACCCAGGAAGTGCATTTGTAACTTTCCTGGGTGCTTGATAAAATTACTGTCATATAACAGCACCAAATCACCTATCGTGAATTGTTTGTGATTAATGTGGCGATCATGTCATGCCTTCTGTTGATCTTTCGTAACTTGTTGCTAGAATCCTGTGATGAAGCGATCCGCATCGAGCTGAAGCAACTGCGCAACATGTTCGTCTAATGCCACTGCATTCGCCATGCCTGTTGTCGTAGCAATACCCAAGCTGGGAACAATGTACTCCATTAGCATGAATTCCTCTTTCCCATAAACCAAATTAAACGGTGTGTGACCTATGAGCCATTTGTAGTTAGTATAATAGGCCCATAAAACTGTAGGAATATTCAAATCCCAGTCATTGCGGTTGGTGTTACATACCTTGGTCCGTGCGGTCTCCAAAGTTTTGTTGAAGGTGTCAATAGTACCAGTGGCTTGTAGAGGTAGGGAGTACTCTGCTTATGTTGTACCTAAAGCTCCTTGGTTAGTGCTTTTATCATTTGATTGACAAAGTGACTACCTTGGTCACTCATCAGGATGCGCAAACACCTGAACCGTGTCACAATGTTCTAAAAAATAAACAGTACGACTGTCGCAGTGGTGGAATCAATGACGAGTGCAGCCTCTTCCCATTGAGTTAGGTAGTCAGTTGCAGTAATAGTATAACAGGTACTAGTGTTCTTACCTGGTGGATTGATGGGACCTATAAAGTCAACAGCCCATTTATCAAATGGCTACAAAGTCACTTGCGGTACCAGTGGCATCTCGTCTCTCCACGATGCTTTACCAATCTGTTGGCATACATAACAACTCCTGGCATAGTCTGTGGCATCGTTATGCAATGTGGGACACCAAATCCCAGCATGCAGCACCTTCCAGGCAGTGGCAAGGCCTCTGTAGTGACCTCCCACAACACCTGTGTGTGCTTCGTCTAGAATAGGACCCTACTCATGCAGTAAGATGCATCATCGTAGTATCTTATCTGGTCCAATTTTATAGAGCTATCCTATAATGAGTGAAAAATTAGAAGCCTTGACAACCAACTGCTTATTCTGGCTAATCGACATGTTTGCAGGGGCAAGGCTAGTAGATAAAAACTAAACAATAGGGCCATAGTAATCATCTATGATTTCAATGCGGAATAATTGCGCATCAGGAAACCCATCCTCAATATTAGTGGGTTCTTCACCATTCTCAATATGTGACAGATGATCCGGGCCAGCGTTCAACCGTCTTGGATTGAACACTATCTCAAAATCAAATTCTTAGAACAAAAGCAGCCACCTGCAGATTCTCCCCCCCAACACAGGCTTATTTACTAGGTATTGCAAAGTGGAATGATCAGTGAACATCTTAAAGTGTACACCTAACAAATAGTGCCTCAACTTTTGCAGAGCATACACCATCACTAGGCCTTCTCTTCCAGTCATGGTGAAATTCCATTCCGAAAATGATAACTTCTAGCTGGCATACGCTATGGGATGATCCAAGTTGCCTTTGCTTGGTTGTGCAAGAACAACCCCTAGCGTAGTAGAAGAGGCATCAACATGCACATGGAATTCCTTATTCTAGTCAGGAAAAACCTATATGGGTGTAGAATCTATATTGGCCTTCAAAGTGTCAAAACTACCTTGACATTCCGGATTCCATTCAAATGCAGCATCTTTCTTTAGTAGTTTCTCCATAGGAGCAATAATCATAGCATATCCCCTGATAAACTTGTGATAGTAGCCTGTGTGGCCCAGTGTTGCCCAGAGCATTTTTATGATTTTCAGTGGTGGTAAATTGAGGATCGATGCAATCTTTGCTGGATATACCAACATACCTTCTTTGTAGACGATGTGCCCAAGTACGATACCAAAGGGTGCATAGAAAATATATTTCTTGAAATTTAGTGCAATCTGATGCTATCGACACTGTTCCAGCATTAGTGGCAGGTTTTCCAGGTGGTCTTTAGNCCAAGTACGATACCAAAGGGTGCATAGAAAATATATTTCTTGAAATTTAGTGCAATCTGATGCTATCGACACTGTTCCAGCATTAGTGGCAGGTTTTCCAGGGGGTCTTTAGCCAAACTGTAGACGGTTCAATCATCCATATAGAACTGCAAGAACTTCTCAATAAAATCCTTAAAAACTGTGATAACAACACAGAAAAATACGCTGGGGGAATTTTTCAGCCCAAAAGGCATAACCATATATTGGAAACAACCCCATTCGGTGATGAATGTATTCTTATGGTGATCCTCCTTCACACTCTAGATCTAGTGGTAGCCTAAAAAACCATCTATGAAGGAATATACCTCCTGGCCGCCTACACCTTCCAAGACTTCCTCCGTGAAAGGGGTCGGGAACAGATCATGCATACATGTGTCATTTAATTTTCATAGATCGACACAGATGCAAATTTCTCCAGTCTTCTTATCTTGGATCACCATTGGGATTATCCACTCAAATTCTTCTACCGGTGCGATAATCCCAACATCAAGCATCTGATCAAGCTTAGTTTTCACTCAATCCTTATATCACAAGTTCATTTTGTATGGCCTCTGGTGGATTGGTTTTGTATCCGGTTTGAGCAGAATCTTAATTTCTCCTAAATCACCAAGAATACCCTTCATCTCTAAAAACCATGTGGGGAACAGATTCTGGAACTTATGCAAGAGATCCGTGATTTTGGCTATCATTTCTTTGCCCCAATAGTCTCCAACATTGGAAAATTTTAGATTTTCTGCCATCCCAATGTTAACTTTTCTAATGCACATCGGTTGGTTCATCAAGTCCATCGGTATGTCGGGAGCTACGACACCATGACTTCCCTTAGACTCTGAGATATTAACATTGCATAGCTCATCGTCATCTTCAAGGTCCCCAGACAAATTGTAGCACATATCATGGATTGGATGGAGCAATTTGCATGGGGATCAATTGGATATGCGACAAGGGTGAATTTTAGTACTATGTCACAAATAAGGTGTAAAACATTACATACCTCAACATCAATGTCCTAGAAGTTAAACATCTACATGAAGTGAATTGACAACTCCTCCCATGTGGTAATGGTTCTATGCAACTCTTCTACTACATACCAGGACCGTGGCATTTCTTCGAGAGTATGAACAAAAGCATGAACCCACTCATATCTGGGTTGTGATGTCCATGACATCTGACATTTGATCAAATGACTGGTAGGGTTATTCTATCCATCATATCTTCCAGCATGGTAAACTTCTATATAACCAAAACGGACCATCATCATTATCTGGCACTGCTCCCAGTCGTGGATCTTCCATTTGTGTGTCGCCCACCAACGGGATAGGGTAGCTTTTAGTGCTACATCAAGAGCCAATATCCTTTATGGTTCCAACACTTTCTTTTCAAATTCTTGAAACAAATCATGAAGTCCTGGAAGTCCTTTATAAATGGGCAACTCAACCAACTCAGTTGCAATAGGTTCGAGAGACTGCGTAAGTAACTCACACTTCCTGAATGATACCTCATGCAACCGATTCTGCCAATTTTCTAGAGCATCCTTGGAATCTGAAGATGTGGAGCTTGCATTGCACCATCCTAGTTCACCATTGATAGTGGTATGGATGTACTCCTAAGGAATGTTGTATGCCTAATCCTAGCTTCTCCTGACTTCATCCTTCATAGGTTCAATATAACATTGTCCTTCCTGGGGGTTCATAGGAGCAATGACCCTAATATACTGGTTCTCAAATGTCATGACTTGGTTTTTGAAATTGATAACTACCATGATGTCACTAGCCCATCCAATTTCTAGTAGCGCTGGATAGGAACCACCATCTTCCACAACTTCTATCGCATCAAAGTTAGCACGTGTTCGCATACTTTCAATGTCGACAACTAAATTTGAAACCCGACCAATGGGATGAACCTTCACCTAATTTGCTAATTGTAGTTGTACTAATGACCATCCTAGCATTGGATTCCCCATCGACTATTGAGTTTTCTTTGTCAAAATGTTGACATCAGATCCAAGGTCCAGAATGACCGAGTCAACCTCATAATCCCTAATCGAGATATTCATCCGCATTTCCTTGTCTGCTTTTCTTTTTTGTAAAGAATTTATAGTAGAATCCTTCATAGTTGTATTTGGAAGGCATATCAATGTCTCAAGCTTGATAAGGTAATTTGAGTCCCTGGCCAGTGATAAACAACTTTCAAAAAACTTACACAGAGTGCCATGCTGTTGCGATGGTATTGCTTCTAGAGATGGGTTAAAAGTGAAAGGCATGTCAAGAACTGGCATCTTACCTAGATTTCTTCCAATTTCCTACTTTGCTTCTAAGAAAGTGTATTTTTTTTGTTCTAATATCAAAGGAAACCTTTTTCTTGACAGCAAGTCGAATAGGTTGTTGTGTTCCATCATCACCAGTTGTCGCTCCAGCATGAGTGACAATCTCGAAATCGGCATCCTTCATCCTAGGCTCCGCATGGATTGCTGCAACTGTCGGTCCTTGGTGCAAGTTCTAGGCTTGAGCTCCTGGCTGGTTCGTAGCTTGATTCATTGGTATATTTTGAGACCGGGGTTGAGTCTGAGTCTGATTCTACAGTGGGATCTGACCTTGCAGGGGTGGCTGATTCTGCACCTGGAACAAAGGATGATTCTGATTCTGAGTGTTCTGCAACTAGGGAATATGGCCAGCCTGCCATTTCATGATCAAATGAGGACAATTTTTGACGTTATGATCATTAGCTACATAGTAAGTACATTGCGCATGAGGACATTCTCTCTAATAGTGCAAGAATATTCCACATGTATAACATTAAATGGATTCCCAACCTCAGCCATTTCCTTGACCAAAGCCTCCATTGCTGCCCCTAAAGCCTCCTTGGAATCCTCCTTGGGTTCCTCCCTATTGGAACTATGGTTGAGATTTCTACTACTGAGGAAATTTCTATTGAACATATTGCACAGCCTATGGATAACTATACTGTGGTTGTACAACTATCTGTGACTATAGCACAAACTGTGGCTGAGCTACAAACTGTGACTGAGGTTGTGCAGGGACAAACTATAATGGAGGCGATGGCATGTACGATACCTATGTCTTTGGATGCACTACTTACGGTGGTGCTTGTGTTGTCCGGGGTGCCTTCCTTTCAATGAAGTATGAATCATATGTCCTTATCTTCTAGGTACACCAAATATCTTCACAATCCTCCTTGGTCTTCTTGATGTCTTGTAGCTGCAATGTTACATTGGCGAGCTGCGCCTAAATCTAATTCATCCCAACAACGGTTTCTCCTACTGGTGATGCTTCTAGTTTCATCGCGGTCTCCAGAGCCTCACTCTGTGTCACAATCTTTTGCTACATTAATGGTTGTTGGATATGCAAGACAAGCGGTGCAATGAACCATTCCTCATGGTTAACATTGCTCATCTGAAAATTGACTCGAGCCATCAATGTCTTAAATTGCTGATCAAAATCCCAAATGCTTTCATTGGGGAATTGTTTGATCTCCTTCAGTTTAGTAATGTACTGATATTTGGACTTCGATTTCTTAAATTCCTCAAATATCCCTAACCTGATCTCATCCAATGTTTTGGTAGTACCTCCCTAAGGCACTCGCATGAATATCATAAACCATTCCAATGCACGACCCCTTAGAGTGATGGCCAACTGACTTTTCTTGACATCCTCATCGATGGTTTTTCGAGCAGTCCAGATAGCTTCACATAAGAACCAGTACTATTCTGGATCATTAGTGCCATTTCCATAGAATGTTGGTAAATTCATCTCATCTCCCGCCATCCTGGGCCTTCTTCCTCCTATGGGTGCTCTACTACTAGACTGTTGTTGACACATCGGGTAAGTCGACATAGAATGCACTTTCCTTCCTTGTGGTGGAGTAGTGCACAGAGGGGTAGGCACGCTACCACTAGGGTTCGATCCTATTGTTCTTTTAGGGGTATCCTGGGCTTGTATATCCTCATTGTCATAGAAAATTTTCTTCGTCCCATGTGGTTGTTCTTCACGGTATCGCACTTCGAATTTAGCAATACCTTTTCCTGTCCTTTGCCTCTTTTCTCAAAACCTTGCTCCTCCCCTCGTACAACCATTTGTTTCTTCAATGACCTTTATATTCTCACCAGCACTCATGCCCATCTACCCCTTATTTCCTTATGCATTTCCCCTGTTTTTGGTCACAGTGCCTACATCCCCCACACAACAGAGGTGCACTACTGTTGGTCCATTTTCAGGATACCCTTTTCACAGACTAGTTGCTTAATCGACAGCTGTAGCGAAAATAAGAACCGACCACAAGGTCCACTGAAAAATTCCCTTTCTGCTTCGCTGAAATATTTATTAGTATCAAGAACAAACTTAGTGATGTATCCTTCTGACATACTATCAAACCATACCTTAACTGCCCACGACACCTTGTTGTTAGTTTCCTGCAATGCCTAGATTAATTCTGGGGTCTAGGATGTCGGCTCTCCTTGGAAATTTTCGTGTCGCTTAGTGAATTTGGTCAGCCATTCATGCAGGCGTACCAAAAATTTGAAAAAGTAAAAATCATGAGGACCATCATGGATATATCTAGCCAGGCATTGATTTGTCAATAATTTTGGGCTCTGGTTTTCAGTTTTAGCAAACTCCAGCAAATTCTTATCCAACCAATCCTTGATATTTGATTGATTCAGATGCCAAAACATATCCCCCTCCTAATTGCAACTCAGGTCCTGGTAATAGAACCATTTGTTGGTGTTATCCACCAACAAATCCTCGTCGATAGGGGTTCCCACTGTGTCGACACCCTAGAGTGCGATCTCCCTGAGCACCGGCCTGAACAGGTTTTACCCTGCTTGGAAACATCTATAAAGTAGATGAGGTCTCACCCGAGGTGTTTAAGAGAGAGCTGTCAGAACCAATTTTCCGACAATGGGGGAGGAGGACATGGGGATCCGACTAGAGAAAACCATGACTTATGCGATCACCTTATCTTATCATAGCATTAATCATGAAACATCATACCACATTCAACAATAGCAAATATTTAACAGATTGCATTAACAGAGTAAGGAGAAACTAAATCGCATCATTGTCTCAGAAGCAGAATCAGAGCATCACACAGATCTACATATATCGCATTACATCATATAACAAAAAGAAATACTACCGCATCATAACAGAACTCAGATAGATATTGAACCACATCTTATATTGACCTTGCGCAAACATACCTCATTACATCATCCTTCTCCAAAACCAGAGAGTTCATCAAAAGAGATATAGAGAAAATCGCAGCGATGATAGAGCAATCCCTAGTACTGAAAGCAATAATTACAATGCCAAATTCATGTCTCTATATCATTGCAAAAATGGGTATATAAATAGGCTTACGCCTTCACCTCAAGAGTCCACTATAACTAATTTCTAACTGCTACTGACCTATTACAACAAAATTAGGTCCACATATATATAAAATATTCAAAAAGCAGTTACTTCTCCACTTATCACTCTAAATGGCCCTTGTGCGGTGCCGCGTGAGCTTGCGCAGCTGCCGCGACACTGCGCAACTCACCTGTCCAAGCCCCTTGCCAACATGGATCCAAGCATATCACCTGTAAGGCATCCACAGAGGATGATGAATCATGCTCTAAAGGATATAGTAAAAGAAGAATTACAAAAACTCTCCACTGCTGGTTTTATCTATCTTATTTTCGACAGTAAATGGGTATCTCCTTTAGTAGTAGTTTCGAAGAAAGTTACAGGGAAATGGCATATTTGTGTTGATTTTAGGGAACTAAACAAAGCTACTTTGAAAGACTACTTTCCTTTGCCTTTTATTTATTAAGTGTTAGATACGCTATCATGTAAATAGTACTTTTCCTTTCTTGACAGATATAGTGGATACAATCAAATTCTAATAGCACCTGAAGATCAAGATAAGACCACTTTTACATGCCCTTGGGGAACATTTGCTTATTGAGTCTTGCCATTTGGATTAAGTAATGCACCTGCCACTTTTCAGTGAGCAGTTTTAGGAATTTTATCTAATATTATACATGACTATGTTAAATTATATATGGATGATTTCATAGCCTATGCTAACACCTTTTAGGAAGCTCTTGACAACCTAGAGAAAGTTCTGATCCGATGTCAAGAAAAAAACCTAGCCCTTAGTCATGAAAAGTGTAAAATGTTACTGAAATAAGGTATAGTCTTAGGACACCATATTTCTTCATAGGGAATTAAGGTATACCCTGCTAGGATCGAAGTAATAGTTGTCCTTCCCTCTCCAAAAACCCAGAAAGAGGTAAGAATGTTCCTTGTTCATGCAAGCTATTACCGCCGCTTTATTGAAACTTTTACTAAAATAGATGCACTAGTGTTTAAGTTACTTACAAAGGACTCAGATTTTCAGTGGATAGAATCCTGCCATAATGATTTTCAAATCTTAAAAGCTAAAGTATCGATGGCACCAATACTTAGGGGTCCTGATTGGTACCTTCATTTTCACATATCTACGAATGCCTTTGATGCGACCATAGGAGGAGTCCTCGACCAAAAAGAAGGGCAAGCAACTTACGCCATCTACTTTATTGGCAAAAATATGACCCCTGCCGAATTAAAGTATAACGTTACCGAAAAGCAATTTTTGGCAATAGTTTATTCTATTAATATATTTTGTCATTGTATCACAGGTTATGAAGTTTGTGTGCATACCGATCACTTCGACATTATATTTCTGATGAATAAACCAATTACCAATGGTAGAGTGACCCAGTGGCTTCTTTTATTGCAAGAATTTAACATTACTGTCATTGATATACTTGGTAAAGAAAATCTCGTAGCAGATTTCCATTCCTATATTCAACATGAAGATAGTACTAAACTAGTTGACGACACTTTTCCTGATGAACATCTATTTTCCGTATCTGTTCAAAAACCTTCATTTGTGGATATTGATAATTATCTAACAACGACAAAAATACCAAACCATTTGTCTCCACATGAAAAGCGTCGTATTATAGTTCAGATTTCTAATTATTCTTGGGTTGATAACGATCTCTTCCACACTAGTCCCAATCTTATTATTCGACGATGTGTGTGGGAGAATGAAACGATAGACATCCTCCATGCATGTCATGATGGACAATGTGGAGGACATTTTTCTGATAAGAGGACAGCATATAAAGTCTTACATTCTGGTTATTACTGGCCAAGCATTTTTAAGGATGCTACCAAATATGTTAAAGGATGCGATAGTTGCCAAATAATGGGTAGACCTACGTCATCCGATCAAACTCCTTTACAACCCCAAGTCATGATTGAACCTTTTGAGAAATGGGATCTTAATTTTGTAGGACCAATCTCTCCCATGTCTCATAAAAAGAAATATATCTTAGCTTGTACGGACTATGTCACCAAGTGGGTAGAAGATAATACTTTATTTAGAGCCAAAGAGAAATCGGCAGTAGAATTTATATATGAAGAAATATTCACCCAATTTGGTGTACCTAGAGAAATTGTCACTAGATCAAGGTACTCAATTTACTTCTAAATTAATGAAAGAACTTACTATGAAATATGGCATCTGACATTGCAAATATTCACCTTATCTCCCTCAAGCTAATGGTCAGGTAGAATCAACTAATAAAGTATTAGAATCCATCTTAACTAAGACCATTCACTTACATCATAAGGATTTGGAAGATAGACTTCCCAAGGATTTATGGGCCTATAGGATAACCAGGAGAAACACTACTCGACATACCCCCTATGAGTTAGTGTATGGAAGACAAGTCCTTTTACCTATCAAGTTTCAAATTAAAACTTTTCGTATGGCATCACAATTAGGCATGAATTTGGATGAAGCACAGAAACAACGAATATTACAAATTAATGAGTTAGATGAAATTAGGCAAGATGCACTTCAAAGAACAATGTTAATACATAATCAATGAAAAACATGGCATGATAAATTTATTAAGCAAAAGCAGTTTAATACTGGAGATTGGGCACTACTATTTGATTCAGGGCTTAAAATTTTTAAAGAGAAATTAACTACTCATTGGATGGGTCCATACGAAGTAGTTACAGCTTTTGACAATGGATCAGTAAAAATTAAAACAAGTGATGGATCAGAAATTTCCTTTGTAGTAAATGGACATAGACTTAGGATCTATCACCAACCGACATCTAAATAGGATTTCATACAAAATGTTTTGCAACAAAATGAAATGGAATTAGTTGAAGAGGAAGCTATTCTACCTCCTCTTGATCCTTGAAATATTTTGGGTTATTATCATTTATATATATGTACATATGTGTTTGTTTCTTTGAATAAATAAGAGTCATTTCTAATGTGTTGTTTACATGTGACTCTTTTTATTTTATGTCTTTTGAATAAATTGAATCATCTAACAAGTGGTTTTGCAGTTTGATTACATATATGTTATCCCTATGAGCAGCTAACGGAATATTACCTGGACAAGGAAAGTATGCTAAATACTTATCAGGTATTTTAATATTTTTGGGGTACTTTCGAAATTTGCAGCTGATATGGATAAATTTATATATGAATCCTTTGTATATCATACTTAACCAATTCTGTTATGATTCATATCATTTTTGGTATTTTGATTCAAACATGTATATTTCTTATTTATTCTTTTAAACAGTTGCTTGATAAGACCCACTTTCATTATCATATTTTTCACATTCTCATTTCTACCTATGAATTACTAGTTCATCCTATACTTGTTATCAAAACTTGTCTCCTGATTATTTTGATGATAACTCAAAAGTAAGTAAAATTTTTATCTGTGGGGAACATTACTTTAATTTATAAAGAAGAAGGAATGTTATGTTAAATAACAAATTTCAGTTATTCTCTTTTGACATGTTTTATGAGTTTGGCCATTATGAAATTACTTATAACTTTATTTTGAAAAAAATTGAATTATGTGTTTAGCAGGACTTAACACATTCTAGTACCAATCGGCTTCCATATCTTTAATATCATTATACAAGGAAAACCTGCCAGGGTACTGAACAGGCCTATTGGCAGTGGGTCAATGCTAAGTAAAAACCTTATAACAGGAAGCTCGATAAATGCGAGTAAACCCGTCGGGAAACTGAACAGGCTCACTGGCGGCAGGGCTATGCTTGCATGGTACCAAGATAAACCCATCGGGGTACTAAAAAGGCCTGTCGGATGCAGGGCAATATCTGGTAAATGAGATCTAGTTAATACACCACTATACACATAGTTCGTAAAATAGTGATAATATATGAATTTTTTTTTCAAAACTATCATGTCATGGCCAATTGTTTATAATGTCATTTGAGAATGGCTCTAAGTTGACTTTGCCCTAGCCGACTAATTCTGCATATATCTAAGATGTCATTATCTTAGAAATGGGATCTATAGTTGTAAATCTCACACACTCTGGGGTACACTTGAAATACTTGATGATGATAGGATATGTTTACAATGAGGCATGGATGGCTAGTTTTTCCCTATGGTATTTTTTTAATTATATTATTCTCATTTTACATGGTCTTTCTAAGCACTATTTTATTTTTCATAAATATACATTTTTGAACCATTTCCATTTACTAGTTAGTTTTCCTTAGAACGAATTAACATCATGCTCGCATTCTTTCTATTTTTCTGGAAAAATATTTCTTCTCTCTGTATGGCTTGAGGACATGCCATCTCTTTGGTTTGGGGGAAGAGGGATTTGATTTGAAAAATTAGATTATTTTTATTTTTGATAAATTTGTTTATCTCTAACAAATGATAAGTATTTTCAGGAATATAAACAATGGAATTTGGTTATAGCTTGAAGCATATTTTACAGCAAAACTCAATATGGTCTTACCATATGAAAAATCAAATGAAGGCAAATGAAATATCAAATAGAAACCTGAGTAAAAATGGTGACTAAAATTTGCTAACCAAATTTTGTTTTTAAGCAAATAGTGTTTACTTCCATATCAATTTATTATTAATAATCCTATCCTTTTATCCAATTAATCATGCATGAAAATGATTAATCTTCTTGCTATTCAAGATGCGATTTATGTTTTTGTTCAACCTGTCCAAAGTTTTACTTTGGACATGGTTGAATTAATTTCAAAACCTTATAAATGATTAAATTATTTTAAAACCTGAAAACTATTTCTTTAAGAATGTTGAAAAATCTAATAAAGTCATTTTTAATTTTCATTCAATGTGTGACATGAAAGATATGTTTTTAAAATTATAGGTTAAAAGAATGAAAGTTTAAATTACCTTCTTTATCTGCCAAGTTGAAGGCAGCTACTAGTTCGCCTTCTTCCTAAATTGTTTTTCTTTCTTTTTTGCTCAGTGGGACGTGGCATTTCTCGGTTTGGGGGAATGTTGATCCTCAAATTGTTATCATTTTTGGTGAATAAAATATTCATTTAAATACATATTGTATCATCTTTTGTATGTTTTATGTCAGGCATATTATTTTTCAACTTTAGATATGAGTGTTTTTAAGGTTTATATGAAATTATTTTATTATTATCATTTTTATGGTTTAATCAATTAAAAATAACATTATTAAAGCATATTTGATGTATTCAGTAGTTTGTATAATTGTTTGCAAGTTTTATAATCTTTTTGGGCCAAGTTAATATGTAAAACACATTCAGCCTGCTTTTCGCACAGCATGTACGACTTATAATTCAGCCCGTTGCGTGAAAATCATTGGTGCTTTGCTAGATGTTGAGATGTGTTTCTATAATCTCCAGTTCTGAAGCGTGCTAGCATATAGACACTCCATTCACCCTAGATCGATGCCTAGCATATCAAGCTCACGTCCCATCCTTCCGTTCAGCACTCCGTCCAGATCACCCATCAGACTGTGCATTGCTGAGAATTAATTCTCGCCATTTAAAACATGAAACAGCTACAAAGATTCTGTTATCCATGCATCTGGGTGATGAAGTTGTGTTTTAGACTATTCACCACCCTACATTCTCCTTCACTTGCCACCATGTCAACCATCTATGCGATGGACTATTACATTCAACCCACACTCTAGAAGATGCACCACTGTGCTCTCCTCTATGTGGAAATTGAACCCATATGTTAGAACAATTACACTCACAACAATTGCCAATTACACATGAAAATTACTCACAAAAGGAGACTGAATATGGAGTTGAACACTAATATGTATTGAATAAGTGTACAATATCCAACCCTGTGAAGTCATAGGCTGCCACAATAAATAATTACATGAGATATTTGAATGCATGAAGATGCCATTCGAATTTAGTCAAAAGCAGGCTTACTAAATCTAAGCAAAACCCCCATAGGCGCATAATGCAGTTTCCAAAACTGTCTAGGAGCTCACGAATTGGAAAAATCAATTAGGCAAGCTAATAGGTGGTGGAAGGAAAACTCATACATGCTTTTCATAGGAGAAAAGAGTGGAGGATGTTGAGGAAAAAAAACAAGTTAACTTCACCTAGTCAAACTTTCCCAATTGCCTTAAAACTTAGAAAAAGCAGGCAATAAAGCAGAAAAAGCAGACATGTGCTAGGGAGGCTAGGAATAAAGTATATTTGATTCCAAGAGGTTTCCCAAGCACTCCATGACTCAAATTTAGCAATTTTTACCACTATGGATGTGTGGAGGACAACTTGCATAAGGTGGAATATGGAAACTAGGAAAATAAGACAAAAATTGGATTAATTAATGTCTAAGGTAGCTAACTATGGTATGATTATTCTAAAACCCCCCCTTAAGCCTGACTTATGAGTAATATATCAGAAAATTATAGGGCCTAGAAACAAGGTTTAGTCACCCTTTACATACTGCATGTCCATTTAACCAAGGAAAGAGGCAAAAACCCAGTGGGAAAATCCTCCCTTAAACATTGACTGTAAAACAAAATTTTGAAATCTTGTCATCACTCATGCTTCACAGCATGATCAGCAATCCCCAGCAATGATTTGAGATTGCTGAATGTCTTCTCACAAAAAACTTTGGTGAAGATATCAGCTACTTGTTCTGAAGATTAACAGAAGAGTAGGTGAATGGTGCCATCATGCACAAGCTTTCTGATGTAGTGCATATGGATCTCAATGTGTTTGGTTCTCTGCTTCTAAACTAGATCATTGCATATTCAAATGGTACTCTGATTATCACAGTAGATAGTAGTTGAGTATTTTGATTCGATGCCACACTCTCCAAGTAACCCCTGCAACCATAAATAATGAGTTGCTGCATTTACAACTCCTCTGTACTCTGCTTCTGTAGATGAGAGTGCAATGGCACTCTGTTTCTTGCTTGACCAGCTGATTGGCCCTTTTGCAAGCATGAACACATATCTTGATGTTAACTTTCAATCTGTGCTGTCACCTGCCCAATCACTATCAGTAAACCCAATCAAATCAAGATCAGATTTAGCTTTATAGAAGATCCCATGTGTCCTTGTTCCCTGAACAAAGTTAAGGATCCTTTTGGCTGCTCTCCAATGGACCTCATGAGGCTGATACATGTATCTTGAAGCCACACTTACTGCATAAGAAATATCAGGTCTAGTATGTGTAAGATACAACAAACATCCAATCAATTGCCTATACAGTGTATTGTTTACCATAGGTGAAGAATCAACTTCTTCAAGCTTAACTCCTGAAAGGAAATGAGTCTTGCTTGGCTTGCAATCCTTCATTTTGAATTTTTTCAGAAAATCCAAAGCATACTTGGATTGATGTACTTTGATTCCTTCTTTGGTTTGAGCAATCTTGAGCCCCAAGAATTGTCTCAACAAGCCCAAATCTGTCATTGAGAAGGCATGGTTCATTGCATCCTTCAAGGAGGCAATCTCATCCTTTAAGCTTCCTATAATGAGAAGGTCATCAACATGAAAAACAATGATCATTAATGAACCATGAATCAGCTTCAAATAGACATTTGGATATGATTTGCATCGAACAAAATTCAGTGATAGCAAAAATCTATCAATCTTGGCATACCAAGCCCTGGGGGCTTTCTTAAGCCCGTACAATGACTTCTTTATCCTGCACACAAGAGATGGGTTAGTAGAAAATCCTTGAGGCTTCTGCATGTATATATCTCTTCAGTGATATATCCATTTAGGAAAGCACACTTCACATCCATGTGATGTACTTCCCATTTCTTTGAAGCTGCAATGGCTAATGCTAGCTTAATGGAGTCCATCTTTGCCACTGGTGCAAAGGTCTCATTGTAGTCTATCCCATGAACCTATGAGTAGCCCTTGGCTAACAATCTGGCCTTGTACTTTAGAGGTGAACCATCAGCAGCAAACTTGGTTTTGTACACCCACTTGCATTGAACTAGCTTCCTCCCTGGGGGAAGATCAACCAGCTCCCAAGTGTTGCTCTTATGGAGTGAGATGAACTCTGCCTTGTACTTTAGAGATGAACCATCAGCAGCAAACTTGGTTTTGTACACCCACTTACATTGAACTAGATTCCTCCCTGGGGGAAGATCAACCAGCTCCCAAGTGTTGCTCTTATGGAGTGAGATGAACTCTTCCTTCATGGATGCTTGCCATATTGGATCTTCTGCTGCATCTTCATATGTTTGTGGATCTGATTCAACCATCAGATATAATTTCTCAGCAAACATAGGATCTTTCATGCATAGATCACTCTCAAATTGAGATCTAGTCCTCCTAGGGTCATTAGGATTTCCAGCTAGTTCTCCAGCTGCATGAATGGTATTGGCTGCCCATTTTTGCCTTGTAGAGATGTTAGGATCTGCAATAAAATCATAATTATCATACATATCAGAATCAACATGTTCAACTATCTCTTCACTTACATTCAGAGGCTCTGGTGGTGAAGAGGATTCTCCATCTTCCACTGCTTCTAGGGGCTCTTCTTGAAACTGAACACACCTTTAAATGAAGGCTTTGTTTGTGCTCAAATTGATCAGCTTGTACCCTTTTTAATCTTTAGAGTACCCAACAAATAGACACTCTTGGCTTTGGGGATGCAAATCCTTCCTCTTTTCTGTTGGAATTCTAGCCCATGGCCTTGAGCCAAAAATCTTGAAATGGGTCACATCTGGCTTGTGCCCACTCCATGCTTTGAAAGGAGTCATACCATCAAGATGTTTATGAGGCACCCTATTATGGATATAGGCTGCATAGTTTATAGCTTTGGCGCAGTACTTTGGTGGCAAAGTCTTAGCCTCCATCATGCAGGTTGCCGTCTCTTTCAGTGACCTGTTCTTCCTCTCAGCAACACCATTCTGCTGTGGTGTGTAAGGGATAGAATGCTGCATATGAATACCTGTATACACAATATTGAATAAAATAAGACTTGAAATACTCACCACCAGTGTCAGATCTGAGGACCTTGAGTTTCCTCCCAGGATGGTTTTCAACCAAAGCCTTAAAGACTTTGAAGAGGCCAAAAACTTCATACTTGTGTTTCAGGAAGTAAACCCAGCAAAACCTGGAAAAGTCATCTATGAATGTCAATGTATATTTGACCTGACTCATTGACATATGAGGGAATTGGCCAGCAACATCACTGTGGATCAACTCAAGAGGTGCAGAGGTTCTCTCATGACTAGCTCTCTCAAATTTATGCTCTTGGTGTTTTCCTAGGATGCAACCTTGACAGACTCCTTTGGAAAACTTAATCTTTGGTAACCCTATGACCATTTATTTTTCACTAAGATCAGAAAGATAGTTGTAATTTAGGTGGTCAAATCTTTCATGCCAAAGCATGCTTGCCTCATTAGCATGAATCAGAAGAGCATAGGGGTTTGAGTAGGGTAGGAAGTGTGAGAACATGTATACCTTTGAAGTATGATTTGCAAATCCTTTTGCAGTGACTTTACCACTTGAGATCTATGTGATCTCAACTTCATTAGGGGAGAATATGACCTTCTTTGGAGACCCTGTGTGGGTCGTCTAATACACTGATAAGAGGTTAGAGGCAAGACCTGGAACATACAACACATTGCTAAACTTACCATGTTCAAGATCAATCCTCCCTTTGCCCAAACTTTCAATACGAGAGTCATCTCCCAGTACTATTGGTGGACCTTTCAACATGTCAAGTGAGGTGAATTCCTCCTTGGTCGAAACCATATGTCTTGAAGCTCCATAATCAATGATGAAACTAGGTGAGCTTGATGTGCCAGCAACCAATGCATGAACTCTCTCTCTGTCATCTGAACTTGATCGTCCTTCCCTCTTCTTTGAGCTGTCTGGAAGAGAGATGCCATTCTTCTCCAGGAGTTGGGTCAGCATGTCTATTTGCTTCTTCATGCAGGAGCTCTTAGAATGATTTCCCTTACTGCAGTATGCGCACTTGCTCATTTCTCCTTTGCTCTTGTTCTTCTGGTAGTTCTTCTTGGAACCTTGAGGCTCCTCCGGAGAATAGTTCTTGTCTCTCTTTTTCTTATGTGGATTTTTAGCTTTATTTTTGCTTTTTGAATCCACCCTCAAATCTCCAGCAACCAGAGCTTGGTATTTGGATGGTTTGATGGTGCCCATCACCACCAATTTATCTTGTTCTTGTGTGAGAGATTCCATGAAATCTGCAAGGCTAGGCATCTTCTAGGCTCGAGCTGTCAACTTTGTGGAATAGAAGGTCAAAAAAACACTGAATAGTCAGGGCCAAGATTTGAGAGTATGTCCAAGACCAGTTGATCATCCTTCTTTTCGATCCCACATTGTTTTAGCTGCAAAACAAGTGCTTTGAACTTGGAAAAATAGAGTTGCAAGGATTCAAAGCTATTGGAACTTAGGGAGATCAATTAATTTTAAATTTGATGTCCCCTCATCTCATTTTTCTTTCCAAAAAGATAAACAAGCTTCTCCCATACTTCATTCGGTGATTTCAATCCATCAAGATGGAAAAGGAGGTCTCTGGATATGCTCAGACACAAGAGACCATAGGCCTCATCCCTCCTATTGTGCCATTTTATCTTCTCTGCAGCTACATTGGGCTCTATTTTTGTTTCCATAGTCACTATGTAGAGGCCTTTCACTCTCAACAGTATCTCCATATCTTCTTTCCATTCAAAGAAGTTAAATGGAGTCAAGATGATCTTCTGAGATTGATCCATAGCTCAGAAATTGTCCCGTCAGTCAGCAGAATGCTCCCAGTCAATGATGTCAAACCTGCAAAAAAAATTGGAAGGAGACAAATCGATCTACAAAGGCTCTTATTCCATGTGGAAATTGAACCCAGGTCGTAGAACAATTACACTCACAACAATTGCCAATTACACATGCAAATTACTCACAAAAGGAGACTGACTATGGAGCTGAACACTAATCTGTATTGAATAAGTGTACAATAGCCAACCTTGTGAATTCATAGGCTGCCACAATAAATAATTACATGATATATTCGAATTCATGAAGATGCCATTCGAATTTAGTCAAAAGCAGGCTTACAAAATCTAAGCAAATCCCCCATAGGTGCATAAAGCAGTTTCCAAAACTGTCTAGGAGCTCACGAATTGGAAAAATAAATTAGGTAAGCTAATAAGTGGTGGAAGGAAAACTCATACATTCTTTTCATAGGAGAAAAGAGTGGAGGATGTTGAGGACAAAAAACAAGTTAACTTGACCTAGTCAAACTTTCCCAATTGCCTTAAAACTCAGAAAAAAGAAGGCAATAAAGCAGAAAAAGTAGACATGCGCTAGGGAGGCCAGGAATAAAGCAGATTTGATTCCAAGAGGTTTTCTCAAGTGCTCCATGACTCAAATTTAGCAAGTTTGACCACTATGGATGTGTGGAGGACAACTTGCATAAGGTGGAATATGGAAACTAGGCAAATAAGACAAAAAATGGATTAATTAATGTCTAAGGTAGCTAAATATGGGTTGATTATTCTAACACTTTGTTTTCCATTAGTCACCTATTGCGATAAGGGAGGATCCTGTTCTCCACCTCTGAACATTGTTCACATTGAAGAGAAGCCCGTGTGCCACATCTGAAGACTGTTCGCGCTGAAGAAGGAGGAGGCCTACATGTTGGCTTGTAAAAAATTAAATGCTTTAAAGATCAACTAAATTTAGAGAGAAGTCGACCTCTAAAGGGTTGACTTGCTCACCCCTGTAAATAATTATATAAAGCAGTCTCTGTGAGAGAGCTCAACTAGCTAGAAAATGAGTCAGTTAGTAGAGTTAGGAGAAGAGTTCTTGCTGTAATTTACTCTTGAACTTTGTATTTCTGTTCTACCATATGAATAAAGAGTTGTATGCATTGTTGTTGAAGATTGTGTTTTGGTAGAAGTTACCCATGCATCACCTCTGATTGCTGAGAGGGCTCTTCCTCAACTAGAGGTTCATTTTCTTTTTTTAGCTTAGTTTCTTTTTCTGTTTTAGCTAGTCTACTTTAATTTCTAGTTTACTTCCATTAGATTATAGTAAATGCTATCTTTTTTTTTTGAAACACATTAACTTAGTTTTATTTCAAAGTTAATTAGTTAGATGCACGCATATCTTGCTTTGAGTTATTTTATTTTAGTCATTTTATTTCCAGTTATTTTTATTTCCAGCATTACTTTCAGTCTTTGTTTTCAAGAATATAGAATAAATTGTTTTCATGAATTTAGAATAGATTCAATTCTGTTATTTCATTTCCTATTTTCGATTTATGCAAGTTAATTTCCAGTTTATTTATTAGTTTAATATGCAAATGATTATTTTTGTTCATGAATTAATTTAAGATTAATTTCCTGTTAAATAGGTTTATTTTTCCAATGCATTAGAATTACATCTGCGTGGCTTCAACTGAAGATTAATTCATTTAGGTTAAATTTTTACCATTTTTACTGTGCATCCTATCATTCAAACAACCTGATCAGTCTATTATTCAGCCACCCTTCCAGACCCAGAGTTCAGTCTGTCATTCAACCCTTAGTTCTATTTTTTGTGTTTTTATGTATTTTAAGATTGTTTTCAATTATGTTTTGCTAATGTTTGAATTACGCTTTGCATGTAATAGTTAAATAATAGTTTTGTTTAACATTTAAGTTAAAGTTTAGTCGTTTTACACTATTTATTAAAGTTTTTATCATTTTCCTTATTACTTTTACTTTGAATGTAGTTTAAGTTATTCTTAAGTTTTGTTTCTGATTTTGTCTTATGGTTGTATGGTTTTGTGTCTATCCCTTTTGAATTCATTTATTTGTTTGCATGCAAGATTTAGTGTTTTCCTTAGTATGTTTTTAGGATGTCTTTTTATGATTGTGTTTACATAGGATTTGTTGATGGTGCTAGCCGCCACACTCAAAACTTAGCTTCAGCTGCTTGGGTGATCTACACTCCTAGGGGTAAAGTATTGTCTTCAAAAGGTGTATGTTTATGGCCTTCGTCAAACAATGTTGCTGAATATAGTGTCATTATTGAGTTATTGCGTGATGTCATTTTGTTTGGTGCTCATTCTCTTAAGGTACATCTTTATTCACAGTTAGTGGTTTCACAACTTAATGGCTTGTATCGTATTAGGGATCCGACATTATTACGAAGATTCTTATGTGTTAGATTGCTAGAACGATAATTTGAGAATATAACATATATTCATGTTCCAAGAAATTTTAATCAAGTTGGTGATTCATATGCTAACTATGTGTTAGATTGGCATTTGTTTAACAGACCATAAGCATATCACAAACACATTTTACACATGTAAATAGAATAATAATCGACCATCATAAATATTCTTCATTAAGTTTAAAAAAGGTGGCGTCATAATACATAGGTGTCATTTACAAAATTGGGGCTTTCGAGCCACCAAAATATACTACACGGTCATACAAAAAATATATACACCTAGGTCTCTAAGCCTAAGGTGGAGGAGGGTGTTGATCACGGCAGCACACTATGACTCTAGCTAGCCAGGGAAACAATCAAACCCATGCTCATGGTACTCCAACCACCTGGTGCTGCATGGCATCAGGTAAGTCCTCGACTTGTGCCATGGGTACTCTCTGTGTCAATCGAACAAAGATCATGTGAATGCTCTAGAGTGTCCGCTCCGCATTCGCACCCATGATCTCATCACCTCTTCCCCTCTGTTGATGATGAGGGAAGCCATCTAGTCATCGTGGTCCTACATTTGCATATACATGACATAGTATCACTATGTGTCATCACACCAAAAATATGTCTTTTGATTTCATATATAAAAAAACATAAAAAATTAAATAATTCAAAAATTAAAAGTGGGTTTGAGATTCGTTACCTATGTCTCCATAAGTCACTCCTAGTGGTAGGGGCATGTCTAGATCATCGTAAAAGTCAATCCCTACATAGGGATAGTCATCTATGGTGATGAGCTGTCTCTGCCACCATGGAAAGAACTCGACGAGGTAGGGGTTAACCACCTTCCACCTCCCAGGCTATGCATGAAATTAGCCTAGCATCGCTGAGCTGGATCCTAGACTCCATGTGGAGAAAGGTCTACTCTAGGGCTTATCCCTAGCACCCACTCAAAGAAGAATGTGCTCAGTATGTTGCCAAACCCAAAGTTTCGCACGCTACCCATATTGTAGTCACTAAGTTGTTGTTTCATGTTGCTCAACAACATAGTACTCGATTCATATATTGTATGCCACATACACTCTACTGCATAGAACATAATTGGCCGTGAGTCCTGGTGGAGTGACGCCAAACCTATAATCATGCCTAAGGCCAAAAGTATGGCTTTCAACCCCAGAATCTAAATCAAGTTTGTCAGGATTTGACTCCCAACCTTCTTTGTAGCAGGAAGGCAGTACACATCTATGTACTCATCTATGGTCATCCTGCCTCCTGGCCCATGAGATCGGAGGTTCACCACTTCCCCTCGTCGAGACAAACATGAGATGAAATATATGTCCTCAACCTCAATGCTGAGTGACATCCCATCTATCTAAAAAGTTTTAGACTCTGGATCCTAATAATCTACCAGCAGCTGCAGTAGTCTTGGCTTTTCCCTCAAGCTACCGAGACACAAAAACTTGTATAAGACACATGCCCGTAATGCTTGTTGAGCCATGAGTTCATCTTGAACAACTTCATCAACATCACCATGTTCCCTCTCTCTCCACTCTAGTACCATCCTGCACAAAAAACAAATTTTTAGTCATTATTTTCCCATCAAAACCTTGTTCATGTCCCTATATGCGGCTGTCTGCAAAACAGTCATGTATGTACGTGGTTTTCATGGCATTTTCCATGTATTACCAACCCCATACATGGAAAAATGCCTGATTTCCACATGGGCCGAAATGCCCAAGTTGGGATGGCCCAAAAAATTTAAATTGACCATGAAAATTTAAAATTTTTATATCAAAATGAAAGGGAGAGGCAAGGGAATTTACCTAGATCAAATGTGGAGGGATTCCGCCAGACGATGCTCCTAGAATTCGCTTCTGAAGTTCTAGACTCAAATGCACTATGGTGGGTAAAAATTCAAAATGGTATGAAATTTTTAAATTTTTCACTATTTTATAGAAAATGTTTGAAATTTTTACCCACTTTGTATAGTTTTTTACCGTTTCTGACCATTTTGGACCGTTTAAACTAATTTGATGTTGTAAGAGCCCGTTTTGAGTGTGGTTTAACCATGTCTTTGACCCGTTCATTCCTATTTCAGGCATTATGTTTAAACTGGCATATAGGTTAGGTTTTCACATCCTCTTGCATTTTTCATAACCTTATGACCATTTCATCTTAACCCTAGGTACGAACCCATTCTATCTTGTCACATAACCTTCTTGCTGCTTTTAGAAGTGACATGTTGTGAATGGTAGATCTTTCCCATAAATGGATACCCTATTTAGATCCTGTATTGCATTGGGTTCCCATGCCAACATTTCTCCTTTATGGTGTGGGAGTCCTTTGTATAGTACTACCATGCCTTTGAGCAAGAGCTTCATACTCCTCTTGAACTTTATGCTGGCCTTTCCCCTAGGCCTCCCTTGTATATGTCAATTTGTAATTGCATTATCATAAGTTTTGCTTACGTTATTGAGCCTTATGCCAGCTTCCTTGAATTTTATTATCAATTATATAGCCTGAGCTTTTCTCATGTCTAGCCAAGTAGAGTCTTTCTACATATATTTTGTAGCTTGAATCCCCATTTTTTACCGGGAGGGGACCTTCCCCCAAGTGTTGTTATCTTGCACATGTTTTGTTGCATTGAGCATAGGTATGTTCCATTTCTTGGAACTAGTTTGCTTGTCCCCTGAAACTCATCTCCTCCTATATTTGCAACTATAAAGCACTTTTATTCTTTCAAGATTTTCAAAATATCTGAAAAAGTCCAAAAAAAAAATTAAAAAACAAAAATCTGGACAGGAACAGATGTTATCTTTGGCAGCAGTCAAGCTGTGTCTCCTTCAAACAGAGCATTGTGTATCACATCCATTGGTTGGGTTATTAGTTTGACTTTATGAGCTGTACTCGTTACTCTAAGTTTATCTCCACCAACTGGTTAAGCTTCTAGTTCCTATGGAGCCTCTGTTGATGCCTCCTGTGTCACATAGATGTCCCAGTTTGCATATCGATTCCATGCTGCTTATCTTTAGTAACCATTTTCCTTTATGCTCTTGTTCGAAGGAAGTTGAAACCTAAGTTGGCCATTCCTCAATTGTCTTGAATTTGAATGTTGTCCATTCCCAGCACTGTTACTGGTTTGTGCACATCTTTTTTGAGTTCTTCCATATGATGCAACACTATTAAGTACCTCGTGTTGGTTGATGGGGGATGCCTTCATGGCCTCCTTCCATCGGATTCCATTCCATCGACTTTAGATCATTTATTCTCGGATAGGAGTCTAGATTCATTTGAGTGCCTTGAGACTTACAGTCATAAGTGGTAGGTTCTATCCATTAGAGGAAATTTGGGGTCTAAAATGGGCCTTATAAGAAAACGTGCCAAAATAAGTTTTTGTGAGTTGGAATTCAAGAACCAATAGAATTTTGATAAAATAAGTCAACCATAATGGTTGAATTGACATATTTGTCATTAAAAAAAACTACTTTTTTTGTTCGTATTTTTGACATATCTCATTGTGTTTTTACTCAAATTTTGATTGAGAGAGCTCGTTGGATGCGGAATTTGATTCCACATCCAACGATTACTCACACTGCATACTTTTGATGGACCCCGCTACCCCCTAAACAAGAAATACCTGAAAAAACGTGATGATGATGNCGGGGTCCATCAAAAGTATGCAGTGTGGGTACTCGTTGGATGCGGAATCAAATTCCGCATCCAACGAGCTCTCCCAATTGAAATTTGAGTAAAAACACATGGAGATATGTCGAAAATACGAACAAAAAAAGTACTTTTTTTCTTTCTTCCTCCAAAATTAATCAATATTATTTTATTATTTTAATTATTATTTTATTATTTTCCGAGGCCCATTTTAGACCCCAAAATTCCTCTAATGGCCATTGACAGTTTTGGGAATACATCAATGTCCCCAAATCGATGGATTCTTCCAAGTGTTCGGCCTTAACACATCTATTCACACTTGTTTGATTGCACTCTAGTACCTTGATTCCCATTTTTATTATCGGTGGGTGATCTCGCGTCATTTAACGATATACATCAATGAGCGGTAATCAAACGATGAACTACTGTGTTCAACCTCAACACCTGTATTCATATAGTATGACATGTACTAGTAGCCATTTGTGTAGAAGACTTTCCACATTGGTGGCATTCCACATATGTTACCTCCTTGATCATGCCAGTGTTCATGAGATTTCAACTCTCATGATTTGATTCCAGTGTATGTCAGATATCTTCGACCATTATGGAGATCTTGATCCATTGTATATCTTCAACTTCTATGGAGATCTTGATCCATTGTATATCTTCATCAAGGAGATTCTAATCTATTATATATTGTATGTGGTGATGACCACACATGTCAAATTTTGTATATCATGCCTATTCATGGCTATTGTACTCTTATGTAGCCGGGATTGCTATATGTATTTGCAGTCATATGCAGAGATTGATTATTGTACTATACTATTGGATGGTTGGTTCTTCCACCTAGTTCTTCATCACTCCACTTATGGGATGGATTTAAAATGTATTTTTTCCATCATGATTACCCCTCTGACCTCACACATTAGGGGGCAATTGTTATAGTTGATTTTACTACACATGGTTGATCACATATTTATGGCCTTCCCTATCCCTTTGCAGACTCTTTATATCCCATGAACTGGTATTATACTTTGATATTTTCAATTTCATCCCTTAAAACACCCGTTTATTTATGTACACAACTTTTAATCCCATACTTTCATGTATACGCAACTTTTGACGTCAAACCCACGTACATCGGGATGTGTGCATAAATGCAAATATTTTTGGAGTTTTTCTTCATGTGTGTCTGAACCACTTGACTCTTGTTCTTCTATATGCCTTGACATCACTTGGATTTGACCCTCCATTACCCCTTTGGAGTGCTATATAAGGAACTGCTTGGATACATTGAAGGAGAGGAATTGAAGAGCAACAAAACTATAGTCCATTGTTTCCATAGCTTGCATATACTTGAGTGTGCATCCCTTTGTCCCTTTGGAACACTTTGTGTTCTTCCCAAGCTTGCGTTTTCTTGTGAGCTTGCTATCGAGAGATGGAGGATTGAGGTGGTGGAGGCCCAGGTGGAGGACTCAGTTTCTATGGTTCACAGACGTGCTGACATAGGTTGTCACTTGTGTAATCTATGATTTAATTAATAGAAATATCTTTTCCTATCCAATAATGTGCATTTGAATGAATATTGAATCCATGGATATGTTTAATTTATTATACATTGTTGATTATATATGCTAGAGTAGATCTAACACCATATTATATAGCATGCTTGTCTTGTTTGTTGTCATTGAGATCAAATTGCTAACGCAAATGAGATTATAAAAAGCTCAACAGGGATCTACTTCAACCGTCCGAAATAAGGTATGATTCAAGATCCTTTAGTGTTAGATGTTTAGTTTCTCTTGCATTTTGGGAAGGGATTGATTTCTCAGGTCTAGCTATCTGTTGTGGTACACCCCAATCCATAGGAATTTTCTCTTTGTAACACCATCCATTCATCATTTTCTCAGATTTTTAGTTCTAGTCCATTTTAAACTCGAATCTACCAAGCACAAAGAGGGATCCAATTTATTTAGGTGTAATTTTTTTATGTTAAATTTTTTTTATATGCGATCATTTTTGGATTTGATTACCATAACATTTGTTTTGTGATTGTTTAATGACATACATGTTCGAGGATATAAATTCATGAGAATTCATAGTTTCTTGTATCAAAGGCACACTTATAAAAATGATATTATTAACTTAACTAATAAACATGATGACTATTCTAGCAAAATTAATGCCAACACATACTTCTACCAAGCATGCCTCTTACATGCCAATCTAAATGTAAAAAATGGTAGGGAAAAGGAGAAAATATTACTTAAATCCTATATTACTATTAATTTTTTCAACCAGCCTTCAATATTCATAAACTTGGCAATTACACTCTCATACAACCTTTTTACATCAAATCTCAATTCAAAATAGCCTTTCACTCTTTTTATCTATCCTAAAGGTTATTTATAGGCATTGTGTTGAAATCTTTCCTAAAATCAACAAAGCAACATAAGAGATTGGTTTCATTGCACTAGAGGAGTGATGTACTTAAGTTACCAAAAATAAAAAATAAAAATTGCATGTCTTTCATAAAGTAAAAACTTAAAAAAATTAATTAAAAAATCCAGATTAAAAATAAAATTAAAACTTAATCCAAATCTATAAGGAAGAGAGGGATTAAATCCATGATTAAAAATAAAATTAAAACTTAACCCGAATCTATAAGGAAGAGAGGGATTAAATTTTTGAGTTTAAGATTAAAAAAAAAAAGAATATAACTTATATTAACATAGATCCATTTTAAAACTGATCTACAAAAGGCTTAGAGGGATCAAATCATTTGTGAATATATGTGTGTGTGTGTTTCTAAATGTTTTAAGTCTAGCACTCTACACACAAGTTCAACCATCATTAATTCAAGAAATAAATAGCTTAAACTTTCCAAAATAAGATTGTGACTTTCCTTACACAAGTCCAAATCTCTAATGATTTAATAGCAACAACCTTCAATATTAATAATTAAAAATAACAATCTATATTTATGGATCTAAAATAACAATCTTCATATTAATGTATTAAAAAAAACAATCTCTACTATACCAAGGAAAACAGGTTTTTACTTTTAACAAATTATAAAGCCATAATAAATGTATCTCTTTATTGTTCTTTCATAAAATATTGCTTTACATCAACATATTTATAGCTTTAAAACTAAAAAAAACAATATAAAAACATATGTGTGATGCCAAGTTACATAATAGTATTTATCTTCATTGTTTTTTCATAAAATATTTCTTGGAGAAATTTACAGATTTAAAAAAAACATAAAATATCGTTTTAGATAGACATATTTATAGATTTAAAATGAAAAAAATATAAAAACATATGTATGATGCCAAGTTACATAATAGTATTTATCTTCACTGTTTTTTTATAAAATATTGGTTTAATTGGAGAAATTTACAGATTTAAAAAGAAAAAACAGTTTAAAAACATATATGCTACGTTATGTCCAAATAAATTCGTTATTTTAAAATAATTTAAAATAATATTAATATGAATATGGTTATATAATGTAGACAACATAAATGCTTGACTTAATTATTGTTTCAAGAAGGTGTTACAAAACAACCAACAATAACGCCAACGCCAGCGCCAGCGCCAGCGCCAACGCCAACGGCATGAGGTAAAGAGAAACGGAAAATACAAGAGATTACTAATTTACGAAGAAGAAGACATAGCACAGGATCAACATGCTAGCGAGCGCTAAATTCCTGAAAATACAAGCTAACTTTATTAATGGATGGGCATAGGAGAGCATTTATTAAAGTATTGGCAATGATTCTAACCTAAGTAGTAATTTTCAAAGCGTATCTAATAGTTAGGATCGGTACTGGTAACTTGAGCACCAACTACGTAGCCGCAGAGATCGAAGATGTTGTTCACAATGCCAGTAAGGCAGTCGACGCAATAAGCGTTATTGGGTGCATCAGGGCAGTCTGAAATCTTGTAGACCGATGCAAAACTTGTTCCTAAAACCTCTTTCATTTGACCATGAGTTGCCTCCAAAACTGAAAACAGCTGCCTGATAGCATTAAGGTAAATATCTTCACTTGCGATTGTCTGCGGGTTACAAAGAGCATTAAACGTCGTGATCTGGCCTGCCGCACTGTTTGTGGCCACCACGATTAGTATTATTACCGTTGATGCAAACCACACTATCATGACGAACCCACACTATCATGATCCTCACTCTGACACCATCCAAATCAATCCTTTGAAGCCAATGCATCACACACAGAATGGAGAAGTGAGTTATTTAATGCGAGTCATGTTGCATCTAGACTATGGTCTTTACTAGTGACACCTTTGTTGGCTAAGTAGTTCTCCATAAAACTTTTGAGTTAGCTTTAAAAGAAGAGAACATTTTGAGTTTGCAATAGTTATGGCATGCATGCTTATTCGCCCCAAAGCGTAGCTAATTTCCTATGCATGAAATTTATTGCCAAGTGTCCTCATAGAGGAGGCATATTGACCATTTGTAACTTACTAGAAGCCTTCTTGTTGTACCGGATCCTTGTTACTCCAAGCAACATTCCACATACAAGACCCTTGACATTGTTATTCTCAATATTTGTAATACCCCACGACATTACTTTTATTTTTTGTATTTTTGAAAATTATTTTTATGTGATCAATTATTAAAAAACTCAAATACTCAAAGTGACATTTGCCGCCCAAGAAAAACTAAACTAGCAACAATGAGCTTAAATTTAAGCATGTATTATAGGGAAAACATTAATATAAAATTAAATTTAAGCACATAGACATTAATAAGATTAATGTGGTTGTTGCTAGTAACCCTTGAGGCATAGACATATCCTCAAAGTATTAATAGAAATAATATTGTTTAATTAATTATAATATATAATAAATAATATAATTTATTTATTAACACATTATTTAATTAATATAAATGGTTAAATAAAAAATAATATAGGTAAAATATTATTAATACAATGTTTCCCATATAATATATATGAAAAATATATCAAGAAGTTAATTATATCCAATATTATTTATTATATATGTTAAGCATACTTTATTATTTAATACCTTTATAATTAATTATTCTAATATCTATTTGTAATTAATTACATGATATCATTTAAAATAATTTGTCTCAATATTACAATTAATAAGACATATTAATTTATTAATATTGGATATAAATCTTATATAGTTTGGAGATATTTATTAATATTAGGAAACAATTCACATCATAATAATGTTTTTCATATTTATTATAATAATTTATATTATTTTAGATGATAATAAAATAGTAATAGTATTGGTTAATTAAGTGTAATTAAATAATAATAATAATAGTTGATTAAGTATAATTAAATAATAATATTAATAATAATTAATGTTTAAAGACAATAATATTATTTAGAATATATTATTTTAGATGTTAATAAAATAATGATAATAATAATAATACTTAGTTAAGTGTAATTAAATAATAATTATAATTAATGTTTAATTACACAATAATATTATTTTGAATATATTATTTTAAACGTTAATAAAATAATAGTTAATTAAGTGTAATTAAATAATAATTATAATTAATGTTTAATTAAATAATAATATTATTTTAGATGTTATCAAAATCTCTAATAATAATAGTTAATTAAATGTAATTAAATAATAATTATAATTAATTCATAATTACGCAATAATATTATATAAAATATATTATTTTAGATGTTAATAAAACAATAATACTAATAGTTAATTAATTGTAATTAAAAAATAAATATAATGTGTTTAGTTACATAATAATATTATTTATAATATATATATTTTACATGTTACTAAAATAATAATGATAATAGTTAATTAGGTGAAAGNATTAATGTTCTATTTCTTAATAATAATATTTTGAATATATTATTTTAGATGTTAATAAAATAATAATAATAATAGTTAGTTAAATGTAAGTAAATAATAATTATAATTAATGTTTAATTACACAATGATATTATTTTAGTTGTGAATAGAAATAGTAATAATAATAGTTAGTGAAATTTAACTAAATAATGATTATAATTAATGTTTAATTACATAATAATATTAGTTAGAATATATTATTTAAGATGTTAATAAAATAGAAATTATAATAGTTGATGAAGTGTAATTAAATAATAATGATAATTAATATTTAATTACACAATAATAGCATATAGAATATATTATTTTAAATGTTAATAAAATAATAATAATAATAATTAATGTTTAATTACATAAAAATATTATTTTGAATATATTGTTTTAGAGGTTAATAAAATAATAATTAATTACATGTAATTAAATAATAATTATAATTAATGTCTAATTCCATAATAATATTATTTTAGATGTTATCAAAATCTCTAATAATAATAGCTAATTAAATGTAATTAAATAATAATTATAATTAATTTTTAATTACACAATAATATTATATAAAATATATTATTTTAGATGTTAATAAAACAATAATACTAATAATTAATTAATTGTAATTAAAAAATAAATATAATGAATGTTTAGTTACATAATAATATTATTTATAATATATATTTTTCACATGTTAATAAAATAATAATAATAATACTTAATTAAGTGAAAGTAAATAATAACTATAATTAATGTTCAATTTCACAATAATATTATTTTGAATATATTATTTTAGATGTTAATAAAATAATAATAATCATAGTTAGTTAAATGTAAGTAAATAATAATTATAATTAATGTTTAGTTACACAATAATATTATTTTAGTTGTAAATAGAAAAAGTAATAATAATAGTTAGTTAAATTTAACTAAATAATGATTATACTTAGTGTTTAATTACATAATAATATTAGTTAGAATATATTATTTAAGATGTTAATAAAATAGAAATTATAATAGTTGATGAAGTGTAATTAAACAATAATGATAATTAATATTTAATTACACAATAATAGTATTTAGAATATATTATTTTAAATCATAATAAAATAATAAAATAATAATTAATGTTTAAATACACAACAATATTATTTTAGATGTTAATAAAATAATAGTAATATTAGTTAGTTAAATGTAATTAAATAATAATTATAATTAATGTTTAATTTCATAATAATATTATTTTAGATGTTATCAAATTTTATAATAATAATAGTTAATTAAATATAATTAAATAATAAGTATAATTAATATTTAATTACATAATAATATTATATAGAATATATTATTTTAGTTGTTAATAAAATAAAAACACTAAGAGTTAATTAGCAATAGTTAAATAATAAATATAGTTAATGTTTAATTACATAATAATATTATTTATAATATATATCTTCCATATGTTAATAAAATAATAATAATAATAATAGTTAGTCAAGTATAATTAAATAATAATAATAATTAATGTTTAATTACACAATAATATTATTTAGAATATATTATTTTAGATGTTAATAAAATAATAATAATAATAATAATTAGTTATTTGTAATTAAATAATAATTGTGATTAATGTTTAATTACATAATAATACTATTTATTTTATATTATTTTATATGATAATAAAATAGTAATAATAATAGTTAAATAAGTTGTAATTAAATAATAATTATAATTAATGTTTAATTATACAATAATATCATTTTAGATGTTAATTAAATATTAATAATAATAATAGTAGTTAATTAAATGTAATTCAATAAAAATTGTAAATAATATTTATTTACACAATAATATTATTTATAATATAGTATTTTAGATGTTAATAAAATAATAATAATAATAATAGTTAATTAAGTGAAATTAAATAATAATTATAATTAATGTTCAATTGCACAATAATATTATTTATAATATATTATTTTAGGTGTTAATAAAATAATAATAATAGTTAATTAAGGATAATTAAATAATAATGATAATTGATGTTTAATTACACAATAATAGTATTTTAGATGTTAATAAAATAATAATAATAATAGTTAAATAAGTGTAATTAAATAATAATTATAATTAATGTGTAATTACATAATAATATTATTTGAAATATTTTATTTTTGATGTTAATAAAATAATAATAATAATAGTTAATTAAGTGTATTTAAATAATAATTATAATATAATAATATTATTTAACTATAATGATGATACTTTTAATAATACTATATTATATTATTCTATTAGTAAAATATGGTATTTAGTTAAATTATTAATGTCGAACTATTCAAATATAGTATTTTAATAAAATATTTTTATTAAAGTAATAATAAAATAATAACATTATTTTAATTAAAATAAGAGTATTTAATTATAATATGCTAATTAAGAAGAAGGTATTTAATTCACATGTTTTAAACTAACCTAATAACGTATATCATCACAAATTCATAATGTAACCTAGTCATAATGTTCCATACCATATTATTAATGTACTAAGTCAACATATGTTCATTATTATTAGAATGAAGATGATCAATGTCACAATGCAACATAACCGATCTGTTTTTCTCTATAGTATGCTTTCTGTCGCAAAACATATGAAGATGTGATATCAAAGTCTTGCAAATTGTGATAATGTGGCATAAACTTTGTTTAATAATATAATGTGACACATACATTGGGGAATGCAACCATTCACATAGTATGTAGGAGGTTCACAAAGGGTTATGAGGCACACCATAACATGTCTAATGCATTTTCTATATGAATGGACCATAATGTTACATAAACATGGACAAATGCCAGATTGTTACAATCCTAAAGAGATGTTTCGATTGCTAGTATGGGATTATATTAAGGAAAAAAATTATATGGCAATCCAATAAAGGCTTGGACGAACAATGCAAAGATGAATTGTTAGAATTTGAGATAACCATGAAGGAATGTCACAACACAAATAAAAGTATAAATCCATTTAACATTTTCATTTTGCACCGATCATAACATTAAAGTGCAATTGTTTCATCAAATTTTGATCGTGTAATATGAAATGTTCGAAGCTTAATATCAAAACATTCTTTGTGTACATAGATGATTTTGTTTTTCTTTGCAAAAGTAAAAGTCTTAACGTGATAGAAAAATACATCATTTTGGCCATACTTAACCATGGTTGACTTTGGTGAACCATGTGGCCATAGTTGATAATGCAACAAGATATTTTCTAAACATCCAAAGATACATTATTAATGTGTCACATCATGACATAACCCTTGACAAACATCACAATGTGACATAACCCTTGATAAATGTCGCTAATGTAGCATAACCTGTGATAAACGTCACAATGCGACATAACACTTATTAAACGCCCACAATCACATTATTAATGTCTCACATCTTTAGTTTTGTTGACATATACCAACCAAACACTATAACAAACCATGGATTAACATCGTAATGTGATATAACCCTTAAGAACCTCGCGGTAAAACGTAAACCTTGATCAACATCACAATGCAACA
>LPNX010337622.1:288448-311031 GCA_001517045.1 Pseudotsuga menziesii | reverse complement strand
TATATATATATATATATATATATATATATCAAGTAAATTCTTAAAGAAACTTTCTAAACATCCAAAGACACATTATTAATGTGTCACATCTTTGGTTGTGTTGACATATACCAACCAAACACTGTAACAAACAATGAATTAACATCGTAATGTGATATAACCCTTGATAACGTCACAGTGAAACGTAAACCTTGATAAACATCACAATGCGACATAACATTCTACATTGCTATGTAGAATGTGGATGGTTTAAACCATTTCTTTTGTCAAACGACTATATATATATATCTCAAGAAAATTCTCACAACATGATGGCGAATAATTTGAGACAAGCATTGAGGAATGATGAACTTCAACATCCATGAATAAATGTTTCTATCGTTGGGATGAATGTCCCAATGCAACAAAATCATTAAGGAATGCACTATTGAGGAATGTCGCAAACCAATATAAGTATTGATAAATGTCGTAATCCAATGACACATTATTAATGTGTCACATCTTGGGAATTATCGCAATGCGGCAAATATCACAATGTGACATAACCCTTGATGAATGTTGCTAATGTAACATAACTCGTGATAAAAACGTCACAATGTGACATAATGCTTATTAAACGTCCACTATCACATTATGAATATGTCACATGTTTCGTGGTGTTGACATATACCAACCAAACACTGTAACAAACCATGGCTTAATGTCATAATGTGATATAATCCTTGATAACGTTGCAATAAAACATAACCCTTGATAAAGATCACAATGTGACATAACCCTATCCCTTAATAAACGTCACAACACAACTAAAAGAATAAATCCATTTAACATTTTCATTTTACATCGATCATAACATTAAAGTGTAAATTTTTCATCAAATATTTTCTAAAACATGTGTATAACTATCATAATATTTATATTAAGTGTTATACTTTATCAAATAATAGATTATAATTTCTTCTCTTTTAATTTGTTTTAAATAAATAATTATTGTAATCAACTAACACTATGTTAATATAAATATTATAATTATTTTATAAATTAAATTTTCTATTTTAATTTGGAATAAATAATTAGTGTAGACAAGTAACATTATGGTAATATAAATAATATAATTGTTTTATATCAGTATTTTTTAAATAAATAAATAATTTTTAGCATTTTAAAGTAAACCAAGTATTATCCTTCTTAAGGTCCAATAAACCAAAGTTAGTGTGATTGGATGTTAATCATCATCATCATCATTAAAACACATATAACTAATTCATTATACCCTAGCAAGCTATATTATTAATATAGACCAATCCACATAAATCTATGTATAAAAGCCATATTATTAATAATATGACTTGCTATTATATATTCATAAAGATTATCATTTGACATTTTTTAAATCTTATTTTAAAATTAATATTATTTAATTGTAATATTATTTTTAAATATTAAAAAAATCAAATTTTTCTTTATACAATATTTTAGTTATTTTTAAATTATTAATTTTTATTTAAATCTGTAAATTCCTGCATAATAAGTGCATATTGGTCTTCCAAAAGAATACCATATAATATACTTTTAACATTAATATAACTATTCTTTTAGAACATATTAAAATTATAATTTTTGATAACTATTATAATATTGTAGTTAAATCTGTATACAATTATAGAATAAATTTATTTAATAAATTAATAATATAATAATCATAAACAATAAAATAAATTTATAAATTAATATTATAATAATTATAATTAACATATTATTATTAAAATTAATTTATTCTATAAGGGTATAGTTTTTTTAACACAAAGTAAATAATCATATATATTTTTATCAACCATAACCATGAGTTACCACCTAACATTACCTCACCTAAAGTTTTAAATTAAAGTTTTCATGGTCATTGAAATAATGGGTTTTATTATTTTAATATATGGTAAAGATGTCGTTTTTTGAGTAACATATTTGTGAAATATGATCCGTATTACATATCTTTCAAATATGATAATATAGAAAATTAGGTTAAAATCCACAAATGACTTATTTAGATTATTCTTTTCATTTAGATTTATAATATTATTTTTAATTTGAAATAAGATTTTATATAATAAAATATATTATTGAAAGTAGTAATTTATTAATAATTTTTTAAAGTAATATTTAATCCAGAATTAAAAAAAAACTGTCCGAGCAAGAGCCGAGGCTTGCATAATGGGGTAAGTCAAAGAGCCAAACAAACTCATCATGAACAACACTATGCCAAATAACGCTTAGCCAACTTATTTTTAGCACCTTGCAAAACCACAATTCTCGTGTCCTTTTATTTGCAAATATTAATAATAATTCAATAGAATACATTAATTTAAAGCTGAATCAATATTAATAATCCACAAAAACAATATTTACTATATTATTTACAACTTTAATGGAAGTAATTTCAATAATAAAACAAAACAAAAAAGTAAAGAAGAGAAAATTAACAATTAAAATGAACAGTATAGGCTTGAATTTTAAAATTCTAATTTTCTTCATAATCCTTGTCATCTCCATAGGATTCATGATAAGAACCTACTCAACAAAATTAATGCCCTCTGGAGATCAACCTAGAGATTATAAATAAGCCATTGCTTGAAGAAGCTACATGTTTATTCAAGATTGTCAACTTCTCAATAAATTGTTCATGTTTATGCTTATTTTAAAGGATGGAAAAAATAACAAAAACTTGTCTAATTAATATATTGCAGGTCAACTATCTTTATCCCTAAAAGAAAATACCTATCCTTCTTTCCCAAGAGATTACCTCGAGAGTTTGTTTGTCTGCAAATATCTGGTTCAGATCCATGGCTCCTGCATGAAAGTATCCAGTCCTTCTAGGGTTTGAGATCGACTTGCAAAAACCGAATTTCGTGCAACACACTCTATACTGATGTCCCGCATTGTAATTATTTTTGTCTTACCTTTAACGTATTTCACTTAGTTTGATGTCATGTCCATGTGAAAATTCAGAGAACAAAAATTGTAAAAACAAATAAAACATATACAACGAATTATTGCCTCTAATCCTTTTACCAAAATAAAAACCCTCCGCATTTTAAAGATTGCAGTTAGATCCAGCTTGTGAGTGTTGGACTAATAGAAATGGCCCTAGCACCTGAATTGGTAATGGTGAAAAAACCTTTGGATTTCTCTTGTGTTTAGCAGCCCATGTGTACATAAAATCATAGAATCATAAAATCATGAATTGGTAATGGAAAGCAAACCTTTGGATTTCTAGAAGCAAAGATCATAGAATCATAAAATCAGGAGACAATCGTGCTTAAAATATTTGTATACCCCATTACATGAATGAAATGGCAGCGTATCGAGAGCATCGAAGAGATCTGAAAGAATCTCCTCCAAGTCCATCTCACCGGGACTTCACTTAGTGAACCTCTCACATAGCATGTGCGATCGTGGGATATTTAAGAATACCCTTAATTTCAAGAGATATTGACCCAAACTCTTTTTGTTGAAACCTCATCCCAATACTTAAAACCTCCTCCCCACCCCTTTTTATACCTCAATCCTTATAAACCACCCTACCCACCCCCACCTTAAACCCCTCATTCCCCCAATACCTGCAATATATTGGTTCAATTTTTGATAATTTTAAAACCCACAATATGAATTAACGTGATAGGATATTGGTCAACAAGTGAAGTCCCCGTGGTCCATCTACTTAAACTGTCGTTAAGAGAATAGCAAGGTGTGAATGAAATGGCTGTGTATCAAGAGATTAAAGAGCTGTGGGATAATCTAAAAAGATTATCAATATTATTTGATATTCTCAATAAAAAAATTTACTTCTCACTCCTATACATACAATATAGATTAACCAAAAATATTTACCTTCGCAGTCCTATATATATCAAGAAAATTCTCACAACAAGATGGCGAATAATGCCCATAAGCATGCTCACAAACATGTTTCTGAATGTGATCTGTTCCCACCATGCAGAAAATTTCTTGCTGTGAAAGAGCTACTTGTTGAGGACTGGAAATTCGCAGGCAACAATAGTAAGGGATTCTCCCCAGTCAACATTCCCAACTAGCCCGTTGACTATTTGGTGTAGGGAATCCATCCGGTTTGCGGTCCGGCTACCGTAGGTCAAGTAACAAAAACAAAAGTTTTACCGGTTACGGCCTAGTCCACCGTGTATTTTTGTATTTTTTACTTAATGTATGAGATGCAAATGCCTAATTAACAATGCAGGGTGGTGAAGGATGCGGGGAGCATTCACAATGTGATGCGCAGGTTCTTACCTCTCATCTTAGGCTCACCAGCATCTGAATCACATATGCAGCAATGAAGTAAACTAACTACCTATCTATCTATCTACCTAAATACCTATCCCCCGGGGAGCCAAATTGTAATTTATTAATGAGTAATGTGTATGTGCATGCATGATAAAGAGAAATTACATTTAGCTGATATTTCTTCCTATAACAAATGAACGATTAAAGATATTTCAACAATCAGCTAGCCAATTGTTTTATGAACAGCATACATTACTCATGGTGGTCATTTCACGAGATAAACCAGAAATCATTTAAACAAAGGCATAGGTCATAGGAGTTAGAATGATCTGACAGTTAATGGAAAAAAGTTGAAAAAACAAAGTAGTTCATCTTTCCACCATCCATTGCACAACATTTGAAAATTCCACCAATCTTTCTCCAACATGCAAACAATCTTTCTTTATTGTAAAGAGAAATAGTTCTTCTTACAATATTACATTTCATGTCCAACTGGGAAAAAGCCCCTCTTTTTTCCCTCTAAGTCTTATATACTTATACAAAAGGGGTGAGACTGTTGGGCTACCCAAAGTGACCTTTGGGCTTCCCAACTCCTCATTTCCCAACGCTTTAATCCTCTCAAATGTTTTACAAAATACTTATAAATTACAAAAAGACCGATCCTTCATGAGGAGGGCCCCACTTGGGTGTCTAGAAACTTCTTCCACACCAAAGCTTCAGAGGCGAGGCCTTCAAAGGCACAAGGTTCCAGAAACTGAATATTGATTTCAAACTTAGCGGCCTAGTTTTTAATAGCCTCAATCCTGGCTGCACTTAATCGAATTTGATCCTCCAGAAGTTGCACACTGATAGCTGAATGACCTACTTTGCTCCTCAAAATATGATCATCTAGGGCTTTAATATGCTGTATTTTAGCCTCCTCGTCCTGATATCTCTTCTGCAACAGCTTCACGAAGGAGTTGTGGTCTGGGAAAGCATCAAGCCTCTTCTCGGCCTCTGTCTGGCATCGGTTGTAGGTAATAAGGAGCCTTCTGAAAAAATCTGAGCAAGCTCCTTTCGTTTTCTTAACTGTTTTCTTGAAATCCTTAGCGATCTTTATAGCAAATTCCGGTAATTCATAATCCCGCTGGAGGGCTTGTTGATCTTTGGATGGCAGTTCTGCTGGTGTTTCTTCATTGCTTTCCAGCCTTGCCATTCTTGCAGTCAGGATTTCAACGACATCCTGAGATCTGTCAACGAAGTAAGAGGAGGTCTCTAGGATTTCCTCCAATCGGCCGTCTATCTGCAGCACTTTGCACCTCTCTTCCTCTATAGCAGTCTGCAGCTACAGCATCTTATCCTTTTGGGCCAAAACATGTTCTTTGAATGGCTGGAGGTTAACCTGCTGCTCACTTGCTTCCTCCAGGGAAGTTGTTAGAGCAGATATCTGTTCCTGATGCTTCTTCCTTTGTTCTTGGGAATGCATCTCACTGGCTTGCAGGATGATCTTTTGCTACTCTTCTAGTTCTTCTACTTTTCTCAGCAGCCGTTCCTTCTCTACCTCTATATCTTGGCATTCTTTATGTGTTTTTTCTAGGCATTCCTTCGTAGGTTTCCTAACTTGTTTCTCTACCTGGAGGATCTGCAATTCATCCTTCAAGACTCTCATTTCTTCTTCCATATCCTTAAGCTTTCTCTTAATCCTATCGCTCTCCTCTCTTTCTTTCCTCAGTGTATCTTTCAACTGAGCAGAGGATTTCTTAGACTTCTCCAAGTCAGTCATTACCTTGTCCATATTATCCTCTAAGGCATGGATCAATGCGGCTCCAGCTCTCAGGGTGAATCTTGGGTCTCGGTCTGTGCCCAACACCACAGGGGTATCCGTGATCATCTTCCCAGGTAGACTTCATGTTTCAATTTTTCTCTCTGTTCTCTTTACTATCCTCTTTGTTGCTCTATCATAGAAAATAGTGTTGAAATCGGATATTTTTTCTCCCTTTTTCTGAACAAAAGGAACTAGCTTCAATGTGGGGACCATGGGTGTGCTCGCAGTGGGTATTTGTGGGTCCTGAACCTCCGGGTTCTTTGTGTCTTGGGTTTGTCCTCCAGCTATACCAGGGGCTGACTATTCTATCTGTGCCTGCGTCAGCTTCAGCCTCTCTACTTCCTTCTTTTGTAGCTCTTCATCGAGCTTCTTTTTCTTTTCTTCTTCTTCGTTCCTAGCTACTTCTTCTGCTTTCTCAGCTGCTTCCTGAGCAGCTTTTATTTTCTCTTCTTCTTCTGTGTGCAGCCATCCTATATATTCCTGTGCAAACCTCTGGGCTTCTTCATTCCTTCTCTTTGCTTCTTCCTCAGCCTTTGCTTGTTCATCTCCCTTTCCACCTTTGGTGGTGATTTTCTTTTTAAACCTTCTCCTTAAGGCTGCCATATTCTGAGCATTGCAAAAGATAGATTCTTCTCTATCCCAATGATGGGTGTACTAAAAGTGTACATTGTTTTCCTTGCAGTGATCTGACACTTTGTTGTGGGAGTCATTTCGGTGGAAAGGCATCTCACCAAAATGGAATCTGTCCAACTCTTCCACAAATTCATCGGCTTTCTTTACCCTGGTGAACCTATAACTGCCTAACTTGAAAGGAAAAGGGGGGTAGGAAGCCTTCTTATGCTCAAAGAGGAATCTCCCTATGCCATCCGAGAAGACCTGCCTAACTGCCTCCTTGTGGATGATGTAATCAGTTGCATACTTGGGCAGCAAGGAGGGTGCTCTAGATCCCCCAAATATTCTGAAATATAGGCCATCTTCAGTCAAGAAGTAGTCTGAATATTCTTCAATGACTTGCAGCGCTTCCTCCGACATACAATCACACTCCTTTAAGAAATGAGTGTGTATAAGGGCATAATGAAGTGTTCACATACTTCTCGGTAATGGCTATGATATTTATGTGCCCAGAGTGGTTTATAAGCAGAATAGATAGGCATTCTTTCCCTGTCCCAGATGCACCTAAGGCCAGGGAAAGGATGATTGCATAATACACAGTCTATAAGTATGGAACTCATAAAAAATTCAGATCTCTTTTGGTGGACTCCTCCCAAAGCTGAGGCCAAGCAAGCTGAGAGACTATTTGATACGATGTTGGCCCAGTTGAAGATTGTCCCCTGGGTTGCAACATAAAAAATGATTGGGATCCATTCTAACTTGAAAAGCCTACCATGTGCTCTTCCAAAAATCCTGTTCAGCATTAAAGCTATAAACCTATAGGGGGCCCTTAAGCTTGCTGTATCGTAATCACCCATAGGTCTGTATCTGTAATGCTTTCCTTGCAACAACATCTTTTTAAGAGTCTCCACCAGGTCATTCTAATGTTGTTCAGCCAATCATCAGATATGAATACTTGGGCTTCTGGCAGGTGGTAGGCCAGAGCTACATATCCGGGGCTATATGCAGCATAGCCCTGTCTTTCAACATTTTCCAGGATCATTGTTGTGGCATCCGCCCGGGGTAGAATCCAACCGATTACTTCAGAGCATGGGAATAGCTCTGGTCTGGTGGCGATCTTCATCAGTGAAGATCTTTCTATGTTGGCATATATCGACTCTTCTTCTAAGCCCATCTCAGGAACCTCTCTGCGTGTGATCAGTCTATATATTCCCCCCCACTGGTATTCAGGTTCAACACCAGAAATACACTTAGTGTCCTCATATATGTATTCTATCTTGGTGACAACTTCTACATCGGGTTCTTCCTCAACCATAGGGGCCTTCTTCTTTTGCCTCTTCGACATTGTGAAATCTTCATGCCATAAAATTGTGAAATTAAGCCCTTTAGGATGAGTGACAAACTTGTATACATCAATGTGCAGTGTGTCATTTCTTCTATGTTTTAACATGACAACAATCAGTCAATGAAACAAATATATGCATGTACCTAGGCTGAAAAGGCCTAACTAACAGAGCTATTGAAACACAATGCACATCATTCAATGACCTTGTTTATATCTAGCATGATGAAAAACAAGTTATATATAGTAAAATGAGCAATCTACCACTGATGTATGATATTAAACAATTCTAAGACGGAAATGAAATCTACATTAATATGCCACAAATTTCGGCTCTCTGTGCATGCCATTATCGTTTTGCTGCGCGGTGCTAATAAAGGATTTTACATAAGACCTTAATGGTATATTAACGAACCCTGCCCACACGATTTATGGTTAGCCAACTAAACGCAATGACATATTCCCTCCACCGGCTTGGGCTCACAAGATCGACTGTTCATGGGATGACGCGGTGAAACACTGGGGTTTCAAGGATGCAAGGAGCATAAAAACAAGAGGGAATCCAACTCAAGCGCCATAGGGGGGCCGTGAAAACCCTCCCCTGCAACATAAAAAAAAAACCGGGTAGTTTGGTGCAAACGGCGTAACGGCCGTCTACACCAAACCCCATTTACTATGCGCGAGGCTGTAAACAAAAGGTCGCGGGAAAAACTACTCTGTGGGTTAAAAACGCCCCCCCAACCGCGAACAGTAAGACCACCAAAACCCCTCAATATATAGGTGCAATCACGGGGCGAAGAGAAATAGTCACAACAAAACCAAACCGTGGAAAACTCCATCAAATGTTTGGAATGAAATGGGATGGGGCACAACGAGCCTACCTGGCATGCTGTGTAACCGGCATGGAGAGGCCTACCGAGCTTTGCGGTGATGACACCTGGGATGCGAGTACCAAAAATGGGGGACCGAGCGAGCGTGAGCGAGCAACAACAACGGTTTTGACAGCTGGAACGACGACAGTCGAGAAATGCATAGAATAATAGGATAATCCAACAACCCCAACCCCAACTATATATAGTCAACCTGCGCGGCGGGAAAAAGTTAAGAGATCAGGCGTCGGAAGCATTTGGATCGGAAGACAAAAGTGTGCTTCCTTCTGCAATGGCGGAAGACCAAACCATGGATCCATCTGCAACGGCGGGGACAACCGGGTGGAAAATAACCGCGCGTTTGACTTCTAAGATTGGAACGAAAATAGAACCACAGCCATAATGACAGATACCAAAAGGATTTCGAGCGGATGACTAAAGATCGAAAGGGTTATGCCTTTCGCAGCCGCAACAGCGGAAGAGTAAAGCGTGCGACCTTCCGCAACGCCGGAGCTAAAACGATTAGTCAACCGAAAAAAGGAAGCCCTCCACAGCCGCAACGGCGGAGGCCTAAGGCTTACGGGATCGATAAAAAAATAGCCAAGTGGGAAACGAAACATTGAAGCAATGATCGGGAGAGGAAGTGGTTTGCCGTCCGCAACGGAAGAAAAAGAAATGACAAATCCTTCCGACATAAACCAAAAGATCGACCGATGAGAAAACCAACAGATCAGAAAGAAAATCAAAGATAGAACCGACTATCCATCCGCAACGGTGGAAGACCAAACCATAGATCGATCTGCAACGGCGGGGTATTAACCAAATAACTTCTGATTCAGGTATGCTTCAAATGCATTCAAAGGCAGCGATAAAGCTTGATCAAACAGTGGATTATTCCATATTGCTAGATGAAGAAACAAACCAAGTGGTAGATCAACTCAACCCGTTAAAAATATTTCGGGTAAACATTGGATCAAGTCAAGGAAGAAACTCTAACTAATCTAAGCAAAGGAGGGTCCTAAAATTTTTGGGAATTTTGGGAAAAAATGTTGCAGCTGCAACACTACTCTATGTTAAGCTCTTTCTCTTCTTTTCTTGACGTTTCATCCTTCTCTTTCGGCCAATAAGTATCACCAGAGCTTAATTCTTCTCCTCTTGACATGATAAACTCATTTTACAAGTCCTTCCCGACCATGACCATCCCCCATCTCGAGCGATCTGCTTTCAGAACTATATTGATCCATTTGGGCACCACATAATTCAGAAATGAAATTAGAATTGCGAAAGCCGAGAAAATTTTCAAATGGGAAAGCATGCAAGGACTGATATATCGGTTGTTCCCCCTAACCGCACCGCAAAGATAGTTCTCCATTTGTATTGTTAGTAACCTCCACCACGGGGAAGGGCTCCATCATGCCACATTGTAGCATAAACCGTGATCAGGCACACCTGGACGCATTCGATAACAACTACAGCTGTCAAATGTTGGTGAATCTTGATGATCTGCTTGATTAAGTCTATCCCAAAAATATGAGATATATATGTCTATCGGCTTAATTATATATAGATACAAAAGAAAATGGCACTTGGAGAATTTAACTACAATAGGGGACACCACCATGGCACAAGAGGACATGTGTAAGAAAGATAGAGAGATCTTTGCCAATCAAATCCAATTTTAAAACTCAAAAACCACACACAAGATCGTAAATCATAGAGATTTATGGATTGATTGGAGATATGATTGGGATGGCATAAGACCTCAACAAAAGCTATCTATATTGGTGCACTATGATAGCATGGGATGTTGTGTTATGGGCAGAAACAATGTTGAGTGTTTCTCTCTTCCATAAGTCCATCATTAAACTTGTTACAGACTTGAGGAGAGAGTGCCTCATGTTTTTTTATTTTTCTCTTTTACATAGTGATGATCCTCCTCACGGGTGGAGTTGAGCTAGTTTTGGTGCTACTCTCTTCTATGGTTTGGACTAGATGATTCTCCAAGTATTCATTTTCGACATCATTTTAAAGTACGTATTTTTGAATTGTATGGGATAGATTATACAGAGTATGGTTTTAAATATAAATTATACATCCAATCCCTATATACCATTTACCATCTATGTATATGATCGGTGGAAATATGTTTGATGTTAACAATCAAATTCAAATCTCTGCATATGTTTTCATATTTTCCATTGTATGTGATCGATATGAAAAATATGTTGATACTTACAATCATATCTAATGCTCTATACTCTGCATACGATTTCCTTGTGTAGTATGAGATTTAACCGTAGCAAATATGTTTGATAATAAAAATCAAATCCAAAACTTTGCATATGATTCCTTTCTTGCGTGGCATATGATCGATATGTAGGAACGTGTTTAATGAGAGTGATCACATCCAATCCCTATATACGATTTACAATCCATATGTTTGATAATCACATTTAGATCGCGATCTCTGTAAGTTTAACCCTTGTATGCATTAATTGTTCTTTCCTACATTTTGAACTGTTTTATGCATTCTTGTATGCGTTTTGAATTGTGTTTCATATCTGGAAGTGTGTGTCGAGCTAGGTCCACGTTAAACTCAGGTCTATGACTGCATTTTGGATATGGAAGTGTGTGTTAAGAAAGGTATGCATTTGTTTTCATTTATGGATATGTATATGTGTTATATTTTATAAAATCTCAGATCTTTAGACTGCGTTTCAGATCTTGATGTGTGTGTTAATACAGGTATGCATTCTCTTTCTTTATGGATATATACATATGTGTTTTCTTTTATAAAAATTCATATCCTTGGATATGTTTCATTTGTGAGTACAAATATGGAAGTGTGTGTGTTTAATCCAATATCTTTGATTATACTAGATCTCGATATACCTCTAAATGTCTGCATTATGATTCTTATAGTCTGTGTGCGATTGATGGTATCATTTATTTATTATATTTTTCAAACCTTGAGGTGTGTGTGTTTAAGCCAATGTATGCGATTATACTAGATCCAGAGAGACCTCTAAATGCATGGATACAATTTTTGATGTCTTCTTATAATCAGATCTAATCCCTCTACAAATTCTTTCCCCAATGTCGGTGTGATCTTGTATGCGTTGTTTTTTTCCTGATCTGTATGCATTTTTGTTGAGTTACAGATTGGATCTTGTATGTTTTGTTGTTGAGTTGCAGATCATATATTGCATGTGTTTTCTGTTTTTTCCTGATATGTCTGTGTTTTTTCGCTTAACTATAGGCCTAGGAAATACTGTTCGCCATGTTTTAAATCTCTGCAGAAGTATATAAATATTGGATGTTAGAATTTTGATAAACCTCCCCAAGCATCGAGATTCCGGTGTTTGTTAGCTTAAAAAAAAAATACAATCTAACAAATTTCTACGCTACAATTGATTGTTTATATAAGTGTCGAAAAATAATGTCATATTTTGCACACAAATATAATAATGGGAACATGTGAATATATGATGCACCACCACGTTCATTTATGGAAAATTATATGGTGTGTTAGGAAGATACAAGACCATTAATTTGAATTACAACTAAGCACACCATAGTATCTTACAACATTACCTAATAAAATATGGTTTTTATTTATTTATAAAAATATAAGTTAAATAAATCGTTGCATTTGATGGTTTGTACCTTCACTAGGGAACCTAAAAAATCATGAACCATACTGATATTATTATTTTAAAATATATTATTTACTCAAAACAAAGTAATGAATCATTGTGTTAATGTCTAGCGCACCGAAGTAGGTTTAAATAAAAATAAAAATTTATCAATGTAAATTTATAATCTAGTTGAATGGATAAAGAAGGTTCGATTATAAGGGAAGTTCTAGTATGCGATTTTAAAATGTATTTGAAAGATGTGATTTATGGATTTCCTTTATATTTTTGAAAATGATATGCATGGTAAAGTGTAGTACTAGGATTACACTACACCTCTTTGAATTATAGTAAAAGAGTATAGCACAAAAGTTGATATTTAAATTCAAAATACTTGTATACTTGTTATAATTATTATGCATGGAAGTGGAAGATTTGATTATAAGGGAAGTTCTAGTATGTGATTTTAAAATGCATTTGAAAGATGTGATTTATGGACTTCCTTTGTATTTATGAAAATGATATGCATGGTGAAGTGTAGTACTAGAATTACAATACACCTCTGTTACGGAGAAAACTTCCTATGGCTTGGGGTACCACAACAGACAGGGTAACCACAGAAATCAATCCTTTCCTATATGCAAGAGAAACCAAACATCTAACACTAAAGGATCTCAATACATACCTTATTCTGGATGGTTGATGTAGATCCCCGTTGATCTTTTCCACTCTCACTTGTATAAGTAATTTTCTCTCTTAAGATTCAACAAACAAGACAAGCATGCTATATATAATTGTGTTAGACCTACTCTAGCATATATAATAAATAACATATAAGCATTTAAAATCATACATGGATGCAATAATCATTTAAGTACACATTATTGGAGAGGAAAAGATATTTAGATTAATATAAATCAGAGATTACAATAGTGACAACCTCTGTCGGCACATCTGCGAATCGGGGAAGCTGAGTCCTCCACTTGGGCCTCCACCACTTCAATCCTCCATCTCTTGATAGCAAGCTCACAAGATAAGGAAAGATTGGGAAGAACACAAAGTGCTCCGAGGGACAAAGAGATGCAGACTCAAGTATAAGCTCCGGCAACAATGGACTATAGTTTTTGTGCTCTTCAATTTGTCCTCTTTCAATGTGTCCAAAGGGTTCCTTATATACTACTTCAATGGACTAATGGAAAGTCAAATCTGAGTGATCTCAAGGCATATGGAAGGCCAAGAGACAAGTGACGCGGATCCACATCAAGAAAAACTCCAAAACTATTTGGCCTTTTGCACACGTCACGATGTACACAAGTTTAAGGGTCAAATCTGCGTATATACGCGAGAATAGGTTTAAAAGTCATGTATAGCGAATAAGACATGTTTTAAGGGATGATCCTAGAAACATCAAAGGTACCAAATATGGTCCATGGGGTTCAAAGAGTCTGTAGAGGGACACGGAAGGCCATAAAGATGTGATCCACCATGTGTGGTCAAATCAGCTGTAACAGATGCCCCATAATGTGTGAGGTCAGAGGGGTGATACGATGGCCGAAATACATTATAATTCCATCCCAGAAGTGGAGTGATGAAGAACGAGGCGGAAGAACTAGCCATCCAACAGTATAATACAATGATCAAAATCTGCACATAACTACAAGTAGATATAGTAGTCTCGGATACATAACAATACAATGGCCATGAATAGGCATGATACAAAATATGACATGTGTGGTCATCACCACGTACAATATAGATAGATGAGAATCTCATGATGAAGATATACAAAGGATCATGATCTCCATAAAGGATGAAGATATACAATGGATCAAGATCTCCATAATGGCTCAAAATATCTGACATACACTGGAATCAAGTCACGAGAGCTGAAATCTCATGAACATTGGCACGATCAAGGAGGTAGCATATATGAAATGCCACAAATATGGAAGATCTTATACACAATCTGCTATGAGTACATGTCCTACTATGTGAATAGAGGTGTTGAGGTCAAACATAGTAGTCCATTGTTTGATTACCGATCATTGATGTATACTGTTAACAGATGCAAAATCACCCACCAATAATGAAAATGGGAATCAAGGTAATAGAGTGAAAAGTAACAAGTGTGAATAAATGTGTTGAGGTCAAACACTTGAAACAATCCATCGATTAGGGTACATTGATGTATTCCTAAAGCTATCAATGGTGAGAGAACCTACCACCGATGACTGCAAGTCTCAAGGCACTAAAAAATGACTCTAGATTCCTATCCCAGAATAAATGATCTGAAGTCGATGAGATGAAATCCATTGGAAGGAGGGCATTAATGCATCCCTCATCATCCAACATGAGGTACTCAACAAGGCTATATAATGTGGAAGGACTCAATCATAAAGTGCATGAACCAGTATCAGTACTGGGAATGGCTGACATGCAAATTCAAGAGAACTGAGGAATGGCCGACTCAAGTTTCAACTTCCTTCAAACAAGAGCATAAAGGTGAATGGTTATTGAATGTAGGAAGCATAGACTCGATATACAAAACCGGAACATCTCTGCGACATAGGAGGCATTGACAGAGGCTCCATAGGGACTGGAAGCTTAACTAGTCGGTGGAGATAAACTCAGAGAAATGAGTACAGCTCCTAAAGTCAAACTATTAACCCAACCAGCAAATGTGATATATAGTGCTATGTTCGAAGGTGACATAACTCGACTGCTGCCAAAGATAACATCTTTTCTTGTCCATATTTTTGGTTTTTTGATTTTTTTTAGACTTTTTCAAATATTTTGAAAAGATTGAAAAAGAATAAAAATGATCTATAGTTACAGACTAAAAGGAGATGAGTGTCAATGGGAAAGCAAACTAGTTCCAAGCAGTGTAACATACCTATGCTCAATACGAGGACACATGCGTAGGATAATGACACTCGGGGGGGAGTCCCCTCTCGATAAAAAATGGGGAATCAAGCTGCAAAGGATATGTAAAATGGATCTACATGGCTAGACATGAGACAAGCTCGGGCTATATGGCTGATAATCAAAGTCAAGGAAGCTGGCATAAGGCTCAATAGGGCAGGAAAAACTCATGATAATGCAATTACAACTTGACATAAGAGAGTCATGGGGACAAAGGCCAGCAAAAAGATCAAGAGGAGTATGACCCTCTTGCACAAAGGCATGGCGATACTATACAAAGACTCCCACACCCTAAAGGGAAAAAATGTCGGCATGTGCACCAAATGCAAAAAATGAGCTAACTAGGGAACCCATGTATGGTCAAGCTCTACCATTCACATCAAGCTCTATCATTCACATCATGTCACTTCTAAAATAACAAGAAGGTTCAGTGACAAGATAGAACAGGTTTGTACCTAAGGTTATAATGAAATGGTCATAAGGTCATGCAAAATGCACACGAATGTGAAATCTAACCTATATTCTAGTTTAGACATAATATCTGAAAGTAGCATGAACGGGTCAAAACAATGGTCAAAACGGTGCTCAAATCGAACTCCTACATCATCAGATTAGTCCAAAACGATCCAAAGTGGTCAGAAATGGTTCAAAAATATAGAAAGGGGGTAAAAGATTTCAAAATTTTTCTATAAATACTATAAAAAAAAAATTACATATCATTTGAAATTTTTACCCATTTGAGTACAGAATTTCAAACGCGACTTTCGGGAGCTTCATCCGGCGAAATTCGACACCGTTTGTTCTAGGTAACTTCTCATGTCCTCTTCTTCCATTTTTATGGAAATTTTTTCAATTTCCATGGTCAAAATTGATTTCTAGGCCATTCTAAATTTGTCATTTTGTCCCACATGAAAATAGGGGATTTTTCTGCATATAGGGCTGGCTATATGCAAAAAAAACTCCCAAACCCATGTACATACGCAGCTATTTTGCAAACAGTCACCTATGCAAGTGCGCACATGGTTTTTTAAGGTATATATTGACCAAAAAATATTTTTAATATGTAGGATGGTTCTAGAGTGGAGGGAGAGGAAACATGGAGATGTAGAATAGGTTGCTCGGGGTGATTTGATGGCTCAACGAGCTCTACATGCATGTGGGCTATACAAGTTTTGGTGTTTTGGAAGCCCGAGGGCCAAACCAAGACTCATGTAGATGCTAGTAGACTACTGGGATCCATACTCAAAGTCCTTTCATATCAATGGGATGTCCCTCACTATAGAGGTGGAGAACATATACTTCATTAGAGGATTGTCCCGACGAGGAGAGGTGGTGAACCTACACTCTCGTAGGCCTGGAGGTGGCCTCACCATTGATGAGTACATTGCAGTATACTATATTTTGGACACAGAAAAGGTTCAGAGTCAAATCCTGACAAACTCCATCTAGGTACTAAGACTGAAGGCCATGTTATTGGCACTCGGCAGGATAGATGGGCTAGCATCACTCCACCAGGCCTCGCGGCCACAGATGTTATATGCAGTGGAGTGCATGAGACCCATATTTTATGATTGGAGTACTGTGTTATTGAGTAACATGAAGCAGCAGCTCAGTGACTGCAAGATGGGTAGGGTACGAAACTTTGGTTTCGGTAGTATAATGAGCACGCTCTTCTTTGAGCATGTTCCAGAAGCCCTAGAGCTGACGTTCCTCCTCATGGGGTTCGATATCTGTTCCAATGACGTTGGGCAGATGCTATGCATAGACTAGGAGGAGGTAGGGTGTCCAACCCCTACCCAGCTGATTTCTTTCCATGGTGGCGGTGATAGATCATTACCATCGATGATTACCCCTATGTGGGAATAGATTTTCAGGGAGATCCTGACATGCCCCTACCACCAGGAGTAGCATACGGTGATATTGGTAACAAATCCCAAACCCTCTTTTTAAGTTTTTTGAATTATTAATTTTTTTTTGTGTTTTTTGATATATAGACTCAAAAGACATGTTTTGGTGTGACGACACATAGTGAAAACCTGTCATATGTATGCAAATATTAGACCACAGTATCTTGAAAGCTTCCCTCATCATAGATGGAGGGGAAGAAGAGATGATATCATGGGTGTGGATGCAGAGTGGATGCTCCAAAGCATCCACCCAAACTTTGTACGATTGACACACTGGCTACCCATGGCGCAAGTCGAGGACTTTCCTAATGCCATGCAGTGTCAGGTGGTTGGTGTACCATGAGCATGGGTTCAGCTATTCTGATGACTAGCTAGAACCATGTTGTGCTACCACGATCATAACCCCCTTCCTCCTCCACAGGATTAGAGACCTAAGAGTGATTCATTTTTGTACTACCATGTATTATATTTTGGTGGCTCTGAAGCCCCATTTTTGTATTATGACACTTATGTATTATGACGTCATATTTTGGATGTTTAATGAAAAAATTTTATGATGATCAATTTTATTTATTTACATGTGTGTAGAAATGTATGTTTGTGATGTGCTTATGTTCTATGAAACAAATGTCAATCTAACACATAGTTAGCATATGAGTTAGCAACTTGATTAAAAATTCTTGGAACATGTATGTATGTTATGTTTTCAAATTTCCATTCTAACAATATCACAAGTAAGAATCTTCGTAATAATGTCATATCCCTAATACGATATAAGCCATTAAGTTGTGACACGACTAACTATGAATCAAGATGTACCTCAAGAGAGAGAACACAATGTAAAATGGCATCCTATAATAGCTCGATAAAGGCACTATACTCAGAAACATTGTTTAAAGAAGGCTGTAAACATATGCTTCCTGAAGACAATACCTGACTCATAGGAGTATAAATCACCCAAGGAGAAGAGGCTGAGTGTTGACTGTGGCAGCTAGCACCATTAGCAAATCCTATGTAAGAGAAAGACTCCATTGACATCTACCATAAGAAATGAAAGCTAATTAACAAACCTGATCACCATAAGAAAACCTAACTATGCAAAAACCTGTATAATAATATACAATAATCAGCCCTGGCTGAAAATCATGCAGAGTATATTTTACGATAGAGCCCATTTCTAGGCTTCGCCAAGGCTATCCCCTCATAATCTACCAGGTCATAGGTGCCCTTCTCTAACACACGTTTGACCAAGTAAGGAACATGCCACATGGGATTAAACTTCACTTCCCCCAAGGGTTCTTTAGCTTGATCCCACAAAAGGACCAAATCTCCTTCACTAAACCTCCTCGGACAGACAGACTTATCATACTGGACTTTAACACGACGCTTATTTACCTCTAGACCCACTAAAGCATCTCGGTGCTGCTCTAAGTGGACCAAATGTTCCTCCATTGCGAAAGTGGCTGGTAAAAGCTCTATAGATAGCTTCAATGAAGGGATTTCGCATTCAACCGGCAAGACAAACTCCACTCCATGTATGAGCTGATATGGAGAAAATCCGTTGGTAGTCTCAACCGCAGTCTTATATGCCCACAAAGCTGGATATAACATGATATGCCAATTCTTTTTTCTTTGTGTGATGGTTCGTTGGATAATGGACTTAATTGATTTGTTCACTGCTTCAACCTGTCCATTCGCCTGAGGGTAATAAAAAGAGGAGTGCTCCTGCTTATACCCTAGCTTCGAGGCCAACTCTTCCATCATTCGATTCTGAAAGTGCCTGCCATGGTTAGTGAAAAGCTCGTTTGGAATACCAAACCAAGTAATAATTTGGTTGAATACAAAATGTTCGGTTGTCTCACCTTCGGATTTTATCATGGGCATAGCCTTAACCCATTTTGTGAAATAATCAATAGCCACTATAATATGATGATGCCCCCAAGCTGAAGCTGGGTTGCAATCCATGAAGTCAAGCCCCCACTTGGTGAAGGGACCGGAGGTGATAATCGGATGTAACGAGGTAGGATGTGAGCGGATATTGTGTGCAAACACCTAGCAAGGGTGACACTTATTGACTGCATTAACAAAATATTTAAAAATTGAGGGCCAAAAATATCCCACTCTCAATATTTTTTGGGTTGTAGAAAGCCAAGATAAATGACCACTACACACCCCTCCATGGAAATCATTCAGCACAACCTCATCCTCCTCTTGGATTAAACAATGACATAAAAAGCAATCTACCCCAGGGTGGTACGAAGTGTTATCCACTATAAGGTAGTTCTTAGATACGTGACGTAGTCGTTGTCACTCATCCCATGAAAGGTGAGTAGGGACCTTCAACATTTGTAAATATATGATAATATCCCCATACCATGGATCCAAAGTTGAGATAAGGAAAATATGCTCATCGACAAACGTATCTTCATAAACCTCCTCCTCCTCCTCACTTGGGAAATCAGAAATGAGCTCTACAAAAATTAACGATTTCTTCGATTTCATCGAAACAAAATCGAGATCAAATTCTTGCAAAATAACAATCCATTTATTATACTTTCCCCTAGTCATCCTTCTAGTGGGGTCAAATTGAAATGGATTGACATGATCTACCACCAAGGTCTGGCGAAGGAGAATGTAGTGTCTCAATATCTGAACCGCATGAACGGTAGCTAAGGCAAGTTTATCCACATGGGAATAATGGATTTCTGCATCTATAAGGTTTTGGCTCAAATAATATATGACATTCTCATGGAGCTCCTCATCCTCCTGAACCAAAACCATACCAATCGTCTCCATGGATGTGGCCACATAAATAAAAAATTCATGGCTATAGTCGGGTGGACTAAGCACGGGGGCTGATGCTAAGGCTCGCTTAAGAGCATCAAAGGACTCCTAGGCTCGTTCATCCCAGCAAAAGGTAGTGTCCTTTTTTAAAAGATGCATAAAGCCTTTAGTCAAATTGGCAAAGTTAACCATGAATCTCTGTAAGAAATTTGCGATGCCTTGCAAACATTGAAGATGTCTAATATTTCTCTGGGGAGACAATTGAAGTATTGCCTCAACCTTTAAGGTATCAACTCTTATACCGTCCTTGGAAACAATGAATCCTAGCAAGCGGCCAAACTTCACGCAAAATATGCACTTATGAGGATTTAACCTAACCTGGTAATGGTGGCATCTTTTGAATACTAATATCAAATGGTAGGAATGATGCACTCTCAGTTGAGAATGAGTAGCAAGGTCATCTAGAAAGACTTCAATAATCGATTTGAGATCGTGAAAAATTAAGGTCATAGCCCGCTAAAATGTGGCTCCGGCATTCTTAAGACCAAAAGGAATCTTCCGATATGCAAACATACCCCAAGGACAAATAAATAAATTTTTGTGTTGATCTTAGGGTTTGATTTGAATCTGATTATATCCGGAAAAGTCGTCCATAAAGGAAAATACCTCACTTCCCGCACACTCATCCAAAATTTGATCAATAAATGGTGTGGAAAAATTATCCTTAGGACAAGCATGATTTAAATTGCAGAAATCAGTGCATATAAAAATTGCTCCCTATTTCTTATCAACCAAAACAGGGTTTGAAACCCACTTTGTCAAGGGAATGGGATAGATACAACCAGATTTTTAGAGCTTTTCTATCTCAGCCTTAATCGCCGGTGCTTTTCTAGGATTCACCACGCATAAACGTTGTTGAACAGGCTTCACATTTGGATAGGTCTTAATTTCATGTTCGACAATACGAGGGTCGACACCTGGCATTTCCTCATATGACCAAGCAAAGATATCACGAAATTATTTGAACAGTTCGGTATACTCTTGAATCTTAGCATGGGAACATTCGGCCCCAATATAGACATTCTCAATCTTGCCAGGATCACGAGAGATATTGATAGGGATTGTAGGTGATATATTCACCATGTTCCCATCAGCCATCTGACTAGGATAGCTTAATGGAACAACGGGGCTACCAATATTCTCACTAAGAATATCCCTAAAGTTCTCATGCTCTAAATGGTCAAGCTCAGGAAAAAAATAAGATCTATGGTGTAATTATTCCCAAGGTGGCTCAACCCCAGACATGGCCTCAATAATAGCTTCATTTTACGGAAAAACACTATCAAGGAAATCATGTGCATGAGAGGACTCAACTTCCCATGCAGGCAGTGTTAGTTTTTCATCACATTAAGCTAGCATTATGATCTTAGGATCTTTTCACTGAGAGAATAACAAGTACAGCAATAAAACATGAGCACATCACAAGATACAAGAGACACAAAGAGTTTTCCTGGGGAAACCATAAAGGAGAAAACCCCGCAACTTCCTTTAAGATAGAATCAACACCAAAACAGTAAGAGATCTCCCAAAACAGCAGCATCCTTCTATCTTCTGTCAAGCCAAAGTATTTCCTTCTCCAAAGGTGTGCCACACTTGAGAGAGCAAGTGATGTATGTCACAAGTGATAAATAGAGAGACTCACACTCTCTATTTATATTCATCCATTCACTTGAATTGCCATTTCACACGTAGGCTCGACCTAATAATTACTACTCGAGCCTACACGTTAATTAGTGTATAATAACTCAAGTGCCCCGAAACTGTGGGGACTTACCTAATGACTTGATATGACTTGTTTACATTATTAATCCTCCCGATCGGAACATCGGGGCATGACCACATGACTCAAATACATAATAGAAGCATCCCGGAATAAACATCGGGTTACAATACATAAGATACATAGAAGAATACATTCCGAAGTTACATATACATCAACACTCCCTCTTAACTAGGAAGGTATTCTTTCGACACAATTTTCAGCACTGGTCTTCTTCTCTGTATCAGCTGGATCATCTTGTCTTCAAGTCATCTTTGTCTTTAAGTCATCTTCGTCTTCAAGTCATATTCATCTTCAAGTCATCATCGGATCTGGATCATCTCTCGATCTAGATCACTACTGCTGGATCATCATTACTGGATCAAGATCATCACTCGATCTAGATCAACAATGGTGTTATCTCATGATTCTTCTCATCATAGGAAGTTCTACAGAGCAAGTCCTTTTTCATACTAGATGTATCATCTCAGAGCTAGTCCTCTTTCAAACTAGATGAGGCATCTACACAGAGCTGGTCCTTTTTCATACTAGATGTGGCAACTACTCGGAGCTAGTCCTTTTTCATACTAGATGTG
>LPNX010337622.1:257694-287017 GCA_001517045.1 Pseudotsuga menziesii | reverse complement strand
ACCTCAGAATATGCTTTGCAGCAATCAAGTGAACACTTCTTGGATCTGTCAAGTACTGGCTCAAGGTGTTCACAGCAAAGCAAATATCTGGTCTTGTGTTTGTCAGGTACATCAATGATCCAATCATCTGACGATACATCATAGCATCAACCGTATCTGATGAAGCATCACTCAATAGCTTCATGTTCAATGCCATAGGTGTGGTCATACAGTCCATCATCCTGAACCTCTTCAGGATCTCTACTACATACTTCCATTGTCCAAGGAATATTCCATCTATATTCTGCCACACCACCATACCTAGAACAATAGTGCATCGACACATAACAGGAGCATCACTGGTCTTCCACCTTCAACCTTGGATCAAAGGTTGGAATCCACTTTACTCTTAGTAAAGCCTAGAATCATCAGTAATCTTCCCATCCTATCGTACCATGTCAAACCTCAGGATCTTCTACAATCACTCCCTCTGAAGTGGAGCATCATACTCCCTCTGTCTTCCGTACTCTATGCACTGAAACATTCTGTACTTGAGTGACAAGTAGTATCCATCTAGGATCACTGGATACTAAGATCCTCTATCTTGACCTTCTTCAAAAGTTCATATTGCACCCATCTGTGAGCTTTTCATCCTCTATCAACCTTTTAGCAAAGGTTAAGATATTCTTCAAGCTCATCATGTATGTGTTATCCCATGATGTTTCCATCTACTACATGATGGAACTATGAACTTTTCTTCAGGTCTCGATATTGCTCTCTGACATCATTCTTCTAGAACTGGTCTTCCCTTTCTTCTTGGTGGCTGGAAGGTTCTACATTAATGATGTCACTGTACTCGTCATATTATTCTTCATTTTGAAATGTCGTCACTTGCTCTTCGGAACAAGTCTTCATTCTTCTTTGCTTGTAGGCGATTATGTATGCGGTCTTTCCTACAAGTCAAATGCAATTGTATGGTTAGAAACATTTCATAAGGAATATTTATACTGGCAAACATTTATGCATAAATATATGATCATGCAACTACTTTATCCAATACAACATTCATCCATATCTCATTGAAACTTTCTAGATGCCTTCCATCTCTACCAGGACAATATTGAGATTGTGCACTAATCCAATATGTCAGCAAAAAGGTTTCATTCTAGATAAGTAGCAATGGAGAATTTGTATAGCACCATGAGATACTTACCCATCACATGCATATTAGTAGTATACTATCATTAATGAAAACATCCTATCATGCATAATACAATAACTGAATATAAACAAATGCATAACAAAACAATATCATGAAATGACAATTGAATACTTATCTTTATTTGTTTCGTGGGTATACTCCTTCTTGAGCCTTCAGCTTCATCGTCTTCTTTATTCATGATAGCATCGTTTCTTATCCAAATGCTAAGGTGGATAAGAAGTTCTTCAAGAGTTGATTTCTTCATATTCCTCATTGCTTGAGGGATCTTCTTTGGATGGCAATATCTTGATCTCCAATTGCTCCCATCTTCTCTTCTCTTCTTATGATTTCAAGATTCTTCTTCTTCTTGAAGTCTTCTGAAATGTAATCACTTCCTTCTAGCACACATTCCTCACATGAATGAATTCCACAATCCTAGGAGGCCATTCAAGGTGGCCATCACCACTTTTGCATTCTTCACTTTTTCTTTTACTGCTTCAAGTTGTTCTTTGATTTGAGAGACTCTTATGACTGCATGGTCTCTGCATTCACATTCTTCAACTGGTTTCTTTAGGTCATATTCTGATTTTGTTCTTCCCTTCAAATAGCTTGAAATTCTGAAAGACCTTCAATAGCTTTGCTTGCAATAGGTAGTGCTCTGTAATGCACATGTGCAAGCCTTCTATGACAAACCTCATTTGGCTCTACTTTGTAATGGGTTAAGGCTTGTTCTAGATGGCCCTTCAATTTGTACAAGCCTCCTTCTTGTTTTCCAATCACTACCGCATCATCGATAGTCTTTCCTTTTGGCCACATGATGACTTGACCATCTATGAATGAAACCCGCATTCCTTTTTGAATTAATGCTGAAATGGAGAGAAGGTTCTTCTTGAGTCCTAGAAAAAACAATACTTCTTTCATTGTTAGAGACTTACTAGAGTATAGCTTATATGAATATTCCCCACTACCTTTTATTGGTTATTGGTAGTCATCTCCCAGTTTCACCTTGTGTGGTGATTCATGTTCTGACAGTCTTAAAAAGGATTCCTTGAATCCCGTCATATGTTTGTAAGCCCCACTGTCTATAAGCCAATCATCACTTCCATGAGTAATGTTACCTATGAGAGCTGATATTAGAACATATTCATCCTTGCTTGAAGAATCTTCACTTTCATATCTGGATCTCTTTCTGGATGGTTCATCATCCTCTGCAGCATGAGCATGATGTCTTCTTTGGCCTCGTCTCCCTCTGAAACTGGAACCTCTATACTCATGTAGGTGTCCAATCCAGAGAGATAAAATACTTCTATGCTTGGAATTTGTCAACTTCACCAAGCTTATCATCAAGCTGATGTGATAGATCGCTTTGAAATGAGAACCTCAAATGGAAATAGCAAAGGATTAGATCTTACCGATTTGAGGTGTCCGTCCTTGCCCCGGAGTTCGCTAATCTAGGGTTTGTCACAGAAACTCTAATTTTCAAAAATTGGAATCTTTTAGATATGATTGGATGAACAGATAGATCTCTTCAAATGGATCTGTCCAATGTACTCCTTTTCTGAAAACAGTGGAGGGAAGCTCCCGGAACAGGAAGCCCTAATTTTCCAATTTCTTCTGCAGAAATTCCTGTTACTGTTTCTGTGAGATCTCCGAAATTACTAATCCTCTGTGTCTAAAATTTCTCACTGAGGTAACCTCGCATGTCCCTGATCCAACACCATAGGTTTCATCAGAATTGGTTTCACCATTTGGGATTTATTATCCTTTTCCCAAGGTGACCTGTTACAGGCTGTTCAGAACAGCGAAGTTGTTCAGAATGCCACGTGTCACTGGTTCATATTCTGAGTCTGGTATTCATACCATAGAAATTAAAGTCCATTCCATTTCTGGAACATCTTCAGGAATTCCATTTGGACCTCTGTAGCCCAATATATTATATATCTCCCCAGGTGACCTGTTTATGGATGATTTCTGGAAGAGGCTGGAACCCTAACTTGGAGAGATCATATCTCCCAGAATATAGCGAATCTGAGGCTAAGCTTTGGATACAGTGTTCATCAGGATTTTATCTTCAGCGTCTGAGACTTCTCCAAAATCAGAATATAGCGACTGTACCAAAACTTATCAGTTTCAGTATTTAGGGTTTTTCTAGCTAGGGGTCAAACTAGGGTTTGACTTTCCCAGAAATTTACCCAACCAAATTTCTTGATCCAGGTCTCTAAACTTCGGTTTTGATGAGGAGAACAATCCTATGCTAGTCTCACTCAAAAATTCTTCTTCTATATAAAGCCCTAATTTTGACATCGAAATTGAAAATGCTTGAAATTGAATTCCGCATCGACAGAAAGATGCACCCTTCAATGGAGAGTCATCCTAACATACTTTTGCTGAAAATATGTGGAGGAAGATCCAAAAAATAGGAATCCCTAGTTCCTGTAGTTGCACAATGTCTTCTTCTCAGGTTAGCTCTGATACCATGTTAGTTTTTCATCAAATTAAGCTAGCATTATGATCTTAGGATCTTTTCACTGAGAGAATAACAAGTACAGCAATAAAACATGAGCACATCACAAGAGACAATAGACACAAAGAGTTTTCCTCAGGGAAACCATAAAGGAGAAAACCCCGCAACTTCCTCTAAGATAGAATCAACACCAAAACAGTAAGAGATCTCCCAAAACAGCAGCAGCCTTCTGTCTTCTATCAAGCCAAAGTATTTCCTTCTCCAGAGGTGCGCCACACTTGAGAGAGAAAATGATGTATGTCACAAGTGATAAATAGAGAGACTCACACTCTCTATTTATATTCATCCGTTCACTTGAATTGCCATTTCACACGTAGGCTCGACCTAATAATTACTACTCGAGCCTACACCTTAATTAGTGTATAATAACTCAAGTGCCCCGAAACTGTGGGGACTTACCTAATGACTTGATATGACTTGTTTACATTATTAATCCTCCCGATCGGAACATTGGGGCATGACCACATGACTCAAATACATAATAGAAGCATCCTGAAATAAAAATCGAGTTACAATACATAAGATACATAGAAGAATACTTTCCAAAGTTACATATACATCAACAGGCAGCACATACGGGTCCTCCTCCTCCATCCACAAAGAGGAAGGACTAGGCTATGCAACACAATCAAGATCTGCTTGATATGATGTCATTGCTGTAGGCAACGACACGTCCATTTCGATAGGTCTGTTCGAAGGACTCGGTGTAGGAAGAATCTAAGGATCTTCCATATGGTTAGTGTGAAAAGACGCTGAATTCAATGAAGATGAAGCGCCATCGAAACTAGATCCAATCATAAGGACAGGTGTAGGACAACTAAATGTCCCCTGAAGGGATGGATACATACCTACACCCACACTGACAATTGCTAGCTGAGAGTGGTTGATAATTGGAATAGAAGCTCCTGACGATGCATTAACACTCATATTTTTGAATGATGTCTGATTAATTGTAACAATCTTCCCATTCAATGGAAAGCATACAACTTAAAATAGAGAAGAGGTTATGGCTTGCATACTATATATCCAATTTTGACCTAGTAAATATTGTAATCAAGGGGCGCATCAACCACCTCGACCTTGATTGTGACGGTCTTCCCTCCCAAATGAACCTTAAGAGAAGGAAGAATTTCGTGCGGCCAAAATGATCTACCATCAAAGGAATCCAACATGGTAGAATATTTAGACAACTCGGGAGAACCCAAACCCTTCTGACATGATAAAGACATCATGGAAGCAGCAACGCCTTCGTTACTCACAGTGCATTTGACGGTCATGTTAAGACATTATACATGAATCAAGAGAGACATGTAGTAAGGCAAGCGAGGCTGGAGTCCCATGGTTTTAAATTTGATGACAGAAGAAGAGTTAACATCATTCACCTGAAGAGCAGAAAGCAAAGATTTCCTTTATGATGGACAACTTTGAAGTACTTCAGGTGTAGACATTGCATAAGGAGTTTGGCCCAAATCCTCGAAAACAGAATAGTTCTGGGCGGCTCAAGCATTAGGATTGTGCCCCAAACGATTTAGGAATCCCTTAGGAATGAAAGGTTCAATCTCAAGTTCATCCGTAGGATTTTCAATCTGCAAAGGACTCTTGGTAGGAGGAGGTTCCTTCCCAAGGTCTGGTTGTGACGAACCATAGCCTTTCGCATGAGTCACAACCTTAGTAGCATGCACCATGTTGATGCACCCATGACCAGTACTGGTTTTCGATGGATTTTGATCTCCACCTGATGTAGAATGAGGATCATGGGTCTTCAAGTTCATATTTTGATTATGGGGTAAAGGATTGGTTAGCACAATTGGGCCCTGTGCTATGAACCTCGAGGCGTCTTCCATACGAGGGCACAAGTGAGTGAGGTGGTCATCCTTACACAATTTGCAAGGAAACTTAAGATTACATTTAGACTGCTTGTCCCCACCATCATTACGGTCGTTCTTGTCATTAAAATTGACATTTTTGGTCTTGTTCCCATCCTTAAGATTGTTTTTACCCTTTTTCTTATTCCTTCCACGCTGCTGGTTTCCCTTCTGGTGTGATGATTGCATGAAAAGTACACTCGTTGTTTGGGTGGGTTGAGACAAAGCCATAGCTTGTCCCGACATAGATTTATTGATAGACAATTGACTCACTTGTTTCACAACAAAATCCATAGGTTTGGCACTTCTACAACCCACAATGCCATCGGCATGTGGTCCAAGCTTGATCTTGGGATCAAAAATAGAATGTTGAGCATTTGGTATGATCTCATATAATAGTCTAGTTTTAGCATAAATCAAATCCAATTCGTGTGCCCTAAAAATTGCTTGTTCCTCGTTCTGAACTTCGGATGTAGAAACATCCTTTGCGATATAAGGTAGTAATGATTTAAGGAACCACTCAAGGAGAAACTCCGTCGGTATGAAAGCTTTAATCAACCTATTCTGTCTATGCCACTCTTGGATATGGTCCGAGATATGTGTGGCTTTGTCCTACCAAAATGTTTACAAGAGTTCTCTACCAATGTCGTAATGCACTCATAACTAGAAGTGATTGAGGAAATTCATAGCGAGGTCATCAAACAAAAAAAATGCCCCCTTTGGTAACTCTATGTACCATTTTGCTATAGGCCCGGTGAGGGTGCATTGAAATAGCCTTAAACGGATTGAGTCATTGTGTAAAGAGTTGGAAGAGCACCAAAGGTGAAAGGTAGTGACATGTTCAATAGGATCTTCTCCTATTTTGCCCTCAAATTTGGGAATGTTCGAGGGAAGCTTGGTAGGGAGAGCTGGCCAAGCCGGGTCATGAGATGCTGGATCGTTCATTAGTCTCGATGAGCTAGGTAAATTTAACATTGCGAGGAAAGGGAACCTAGTTTGAGCTAGTATATGCCACACTCCCTGATATTTTTGGTTCATATAACGCTGACTACTGTAAATACCATGGCCTTGGCCATAATATCCTCCTCTTGTTTGACCCATGTAGGGCTGCATCGAAGCATTATGATGTGGTGTACCTTGACTATGTGGTGCTACAAAGCCATAGTTAGAGGAGTAATCAGGTTGTTGACACCCGTACCCATAAGGTTGATAACTTTGTCCATGCTGTCATCCATAATATTGTCCATGAGAAGCTCCATAATATGTCCCATGGGATATCCCGTGAGAAGCTCCATAAGTAGGGATATGGGGAACTCCATGCGATGGACCGTAAGACGATCCAAAAATAGGAATATGACCTCTCGAGACAACAGGAGATACTTGACTCTGAGATACTACTGTATGAGTAGTCGCAGTACGAACATGACTAGTAGCAACATTCCAACCCAACGGACCATGTGAATCATGGGGAGGAAGTTTTGTAAAAAATGCATTCGAAGGAGTAGGAATAGAGGACGAAGGGACATGTGAAGGAATGTAAGTGGTATTCTCTATGGTCACTCATCTCAATTTTGGTATCCGCATATGGCTACTAACACTAGGTCTAGGAAAAACATGTGAGGTAGCTTCCACCACCGGGATGGAAGGTGCAATGTCACTAGTACTCCCAAATCTCTCTACGTGGAAAGGAATAGGAATGCCCCCAGCTGTAGTGCTAGGTTCAACTTCTGACTTGGCATGATGTGTTGGATCTCATGCAGGATATCAGGCATGCCATAACTAACATGACTAGTGCTTGTAGGTTCATGGTGAGTCTCGTCGCCTGGAAACCAATACCGACGACCTGTGAATGAGGGATCATAACTAGAATGTGAAGGTATATATAGTGAAGGATAATATATAGGAGTAGGATCTTCCTCCCCAACCTCTTGAGGTGGAGAATACATATCAGGAATATCATCCTCGTTATCTCCCATCGTGTGTGAATCAATGTGAGAAGTAGTCTGCACAGACAGTCTATTTCTCTCTCCCCAAGGAAGAGGAGATGTGGAAGGCAGAAGTCCTACTAAATGATGAGAATGGTGAAGTTCTGCACCTGAATCCACAATGACTCAAAAAATGAAAAAGAATCTATCTAATTACGCAAACCCTAGGAAAACTAGTGTGCATAGAGCATACACCTATATAATGTAAATCCAAATCACAAGCAAGCAAGGGTAGGATATGTGAGCTCTTGAATGAAGCATGTGTGTCTCACCCAAGAGAGGCTTGAGACTCCCATACACAACCAACATAGGTTCGTAACCAATTATTGTGGCCCTCAACTTCAACGCATATAGCAACTGCATTGTCCGACACCAACTCGGCCGGGACACCTACAGAATAACCTCTGCAAAGTACCCCCTCGATAACCTAGGTAAGGAAACTAAGGTCACCTCAATATAATCAATGCTTAGGTGGAGAATCATAGGCGGGATTGACCGTATGGGTAGGGTAGCAAATCCCAAAACTCTCAAAAGAGCCCCCAGATACGAATACAATCATGGAAATATATCTGGTGCTACTCAGTTATTACTAGGGGTCATCGCAATCAATAACTGCTCACACTGCCTCATGCTTAACTCCCTTGTAAGATGAGGATCCTGAGAAACATTAATTATACCAAGGAGTTTCACACTCTCACCTGGACAGACACATACATGTTGTTGTTTAGTGGTCTTGGAGAATTTAATCACAATGAACTATTCCAAGAACCTAAAACCTAATCTTGTTGGTGCACCATATGAAAGAAAAGAGTGTAATTCATTTTATTATGCATTGATTTTAATTGGCTTATTACTCAAAAGGGTAAATGACTGTGCAACTAATGGTGTTATGACACAGCAAGAAGTAAATTGAACTGTGTCAAATGAAAAACAGGGTATGCTACTACGTGAAGTGCACAATTCTCCTTCAAATGAAAAATGCAATCATTCCTATATGAAAATATTACTAATACTTCTCCAAGCAAACCTAGTGCAAGTACCATGCAAAATGCAAAATGCAAGGATGCATAATAATGCAAAGAAGAAAATATTTTTGTAATTTTTGAATTAAAATGAGATAATAAAGCACAAGAATGACTCTACCACCCCCAGACTTTGCAAGCACTATCAGACAACACCCAAGAAAAGCACCAAGGTAAAAGAGATCTAATGCACTAATCCCAAAACAAAAAATACAAAATGCAATGACAAGAAAATTCCTAAAAAATTCAACCAAAAAATGTCTCTGGTCAGAAATAGAGGTATATACAGACTCTAGAAGCATCCAAGAAGACTCAGCAATCGTCAAAACTCACCCAGCAACACTTAATCTTACCCTAGAAGGAAAAAATTAGGGCATATGTGAGTATGTGTAGAAAACCCATGTATATACACAGATATCCCAGTAAAAACCACGTGTACACGCAACTGTGAAGCAAAAAGTTGTGTACAGGAAAAAAAAGAGATAAAAAGAAGGTAAAGTAGACAAGCTAAAACAAAATTTACTCCTATCAGAAACTACCAGGAAAACATGCCCATAGACCCGACTCAAAAATAGAGAAATCAAAGCAATTCAAGAACATTGAATGCCGACAAAACCCCCAAAGGAAATGACTAGGAAATCCCTAGTATGGTCACCAATTGTGTTACGGATAAAAATTCCAATGGCTTTGGGTACCACAACAAACAGGGTAATCAAAGAAATCAATCCTTTCCTATATGCAAGAGAAACCAAACATATAACACTAAAGGATCTCAATACATACCTTATTTCGGATGGTTGATGCAGATCCTCGTTGAGCTTTTCCACTCTCGCTTGTATAAGTAATTTGCTCTCTCAAAATTCAGCAGATAAGACAAGCATGCTATATATAATTGTGTTAGACCTACTCTAGCATATATAATCAATAACATATAAGCATTTAAAAGCATCCATGGATTCATTACTCATTTAAATACACAATATTGGACATGAAAATATATTTCTATTAATATAAATTCGATATTACAATAGTGACAACCTCTGTTGGCACGTTTGCAAATCAAAGAAACTGAGTCTTTCACCTGGGCCTCCACCACTTCAATCCTCCATCTCTCAATGGCAAGCTCACAAGCAAAGGAAAGCTTGGGAAGAACATAAAGTGCTCCAAGGGACAAAGGGATGCAGACTCAAGTATAAGCTTTGGCAACAATGGACTATGGTTTTCTTGCTCTTCAATTCCTCCCCTTTCAATGTATTCAAAGGGTTCCTTATATAGTGCTTCAATGGGGTAATGGAAGGTCAAATATGAGCTATCTCAAGGCATATGGAAGGCCAAGAGACAAGTGACTCAGATCTACATCAAGGAAAACTCCAAAACTATTTGGCCTTTTGCACACATCCTGATGTACACAGGATTAAGGGTCAAATCCATGTATATACGTGAGAATAGGTTTCAAAGTCATGTATAGAAAATAAGACATGTTTTTAGGGATGATCCTAGAAACATCAAAGGTACAGAAATGGTCCATGGGGTTCAAAGAGTCTACAGAGGGACAGGGAAGGCCATAAAGGTGTGATCCACCATGTGTGGTAAAATCAGTTGTAACAACATCTTTGAATTATAGTAAAAGAGCATAGCACAAAAGTTGATATTTAAATTCAAAATACTTGTATAGTGGTTATAATTATTATGCATGGAAGTGTATTTGAAAACATGATTGGTCATAATATGTCCTTAAATTTAACTAGTTTTCATGAAGTAAATATGATTTGGAATTATATAAAGTCAAGGTTATTTGTTCATTTTATATACTAAGAAATTTTAGCTAGAATATATTTGTCCTGAAAACCTTGTTATAATACCAAAGATTTACATAGATTCTATCTCTTCAAGAATTCTAACTGTATTTTTTAATTTTCCTAAATTTTAGTAAAATGGGATGTTTATAATTTTAGTAAAAATGAGGCTTGTTACAATATTTGGGGCATATTCAATTTTCCATAGTTTACCCTAAAGAATTATTCCATTTTGAATCCAATGCCACCATATTTTATTCCCTAGCACTTCATTCATTCTCTCTAAATCCCTTAGGCTCAACCCCCCATGTTTGTTATCTTGTATATTTTTTCTAAGTCGCTAACTACCCATTTTTCATTCGATTTTTCCATACTCCATAAGAAACTACTTTGAATCGACCTTATTTCAAATAGAATTTTCATATTAGTCACAAAAATAAAGAGAGCATAGGTTGGAGATATTATAGGAAAATATTAACAAAAACAAGGTGCCCCACCATGTTGAGAGATCGAAATGACTATCTATCCAATTTTTTCTCCATGTCAGATAGAAGCTTAGTACAATAGTTGGGGAATTTGGGAGAGTATGATAAGGGAGCCCCAAATATTTGGTTGGAAAAGAACCCCAACAAAAGCTTAATATTCTTGGTAAATTGTTTTGAATTGAAAAATGCACGTTGAAGAAGGAAATCTTGGACTTAATCATAATTATAAGAGTGGCAGAGGCATCAATTAAATATTGAGAAGATTCTGGATAACATAGGGTTACTTAATAGTTGGTACACCCATCATCATTACATAATCAACAAACTACAAATGAGACATGAGGATATTGTTGTCATCTTTTTGGATGCCAACCAAATCAACTGGAGAAAACGTAGCTTTAAGGAATCTTCCAAAACCTTCAATCATCAAGAAGAAGTGATGGTAGCAGAAAGAGGCATCTGTCTATGGATTAATATCTTGAAAACACCTTTAGCGGAACAATATAATAAGGGAAATGATATAAATGGAGCATACAACAAGGATGAATTCCATAACAACCATTACAAACACATAACAAATGTTACATACGATTAAAGGGGCACTTAATAAAATTAATTCCTTAGATGCAATGAGAAAGCATTAGCAGGAATATACACATATGGAAAAATGATGTAAACATAAAAGACACACTAAAGATAAACACTGTGATGAATCTCATAAAATCAGAGAAGCATTTTAATTATCATTCCCAAGAAAGTTTGTAGAGCTACAATCCAAGCACAGAGGCCTCAAAATATGAAAGTCAAATAAACCTTCTTTTCATCCAAAGAGGTTACATTTATAGTTTTATGGCTCCCGAGACCCACCTTGAAATAGAGACTAATTAGGTTACAAAGGGAATCAATCCTGAATCAACATAGTACATTCTAATAGCTATGAAGTGGTGCATTTGCCATGACTTTTACATAAAACAGGAAATAAGGAATATCGAGCATGCTTGATAAAACATGTAATGTGGCGGCTAGGGATTAGGCTCACTTGACATGAAAATGGTGCCTTAGAGCACCCTCAACGGTTTTGTGTTGACTCATCTCAACTTGTTTCTCCTCTTCTCAGGGCATGCAGCATGTACCTTGTCCTCTCAAATATTTCGATGGTCTTCCATTGCTCTCGAGATGGCAGCTCCAGCATGCCCATTTCTTTCGCCAATACACATAATTTGGTGTGGTCCTTGTAGGAAAATATCTGCAAGTGTGCACATGCTTCTTTAAATGTGAACAATATCTCAAATTCGTCATCTAATGTTTCTACAAGTACCTTTCTAGTTAGTGGTGTTAGCTCTCTAGGAAAATCTTCTAGGTTGTAGCTCGAAGATGCTTGGTAACTTCAATATTTTTAAATGGTTTACTCAATGGATCAAGTCAGATGACCAATAAGATCTCACTCACTTTTGGTGCTTAGAGCAGACCCGGGTTCTATAGTTTTATCTTCCAANCCTGCGAACAGGTTGCAGTCTCACCCGAAACAGCTATGGGGTGCCGCAGAATCAGGTTTCTGCAGGAAAAAGAGGGATATTACTGTACCTTTATCCTTAAGAAATAATAATCATACAATACAGAGCTTCAATATTCACTTAAATATCTTCGCATTTTAGATAAATAGATAGTTTCTTGCTTAACCCTTAACTGGGAATTCACAACAAAGTTAATACTCAAAAGTTATCTTTCTTTATCATTCATCTACTTATAAAATGCATAAAAACATAATAGAAACACATAAAAGAACCACCACAACACAAGATATACATGGTTCACCCCCAGTGTAGGGGATATGTCCATAGAACTACGTTTATATTCAACTCTTTACAAAACCACAGTTCTGATCTACGCACTCAGCTGCAGATCTCTCAATCACCCAAAACTGTGCACACAGCTGCAGCTAGATATACGCACTCATCTACAGATCCTTTCAACAACCCGAAGTTGTGCACTTAGCTATAGCACTTTTGTTCCTCAAAAACCCTCTGCGCACTCAGTTGCAGAGGTCATCCACGCACACAGCTGGGACTTAACCTTAAACCCAAAAATGGATCTCAACTTCTTCGCATCAAATAATCATACATTGAAAAACCTTAACAACCTTTTGAATCCTTTGCATAGTGCCTATTTATACAAGTGCACTATTACAATACCATGGGCTTAAACCATGGGCACCCAAAAACCATAAGCCATGGGTTTAAACCATGGGTCATTTACAAAAAGAGGGCCTTTGACCCAACCCCAAAACCCCTAATACTATTCTGTGCCGCAACTCCGCTTACAAGCTTCGCGCCAAAACCACGGAGTGGAAAAAACTAAGGACCTTCAAGTTCCAAACCCCAATAGGCCCCTAAGACTCACCAGTGTCCCGTCTCGGGAGAGTCTGCTGCTTTTCCAGAGGGAGAATCTTGTTGGCGAAGATAGTAAATTGCTTGTTGAGGTTGTGCATGATATCTTTGGTTGCTTTCTCCTGCTCCACGATCTCCTGTAACGTTGTTGCAGATGCTTTGCTGGCATTTTCTTGTGCAAGCACATCATACTACTTCAGGACTTTTAGCTGGTTGTTTGCAACAGTGCTCAACTCCAAGGCTTCATTAAGAAGGGGCTGCACATAGTTCACCAACAATGTTTCTTTCCTTCCGCACACCTCAATTTCTTGCTGGAGCTCATTGCTCTGCTTTACCTTAAGCATCTTCTGCATAGGAGGCAATGTCTTGATTTCTGCTTTGACTGCATCCAGCTCTGTCTGTCACTGCTTGATGGTTTCTTACAGCTTTTCCACTTTTGGGTTGTCTTGCAAGTTTGTCCAGGCCTCGACGCATTCATCTAGCAGCTTTGCTGCACTGCTCACAAGATCTGAGATCTTCGTTGCTGAGGCTTGAATATCTCTGCGACGTTGCTCCTTGACTTCTGGTGGGTTCTCAGGAATGATGCGAAGTTGAAGCTCCACAATCTGAGCCTCATGTTTTTCTTTCATTTTCTCGATCTGGCTTCGAGACTGTTGTGCATAGTCTTTTAGCTTGACTATTGTTTGCTCTGGTTCTTCTTCAGCTTGTATGTCGAAGTCAAGGAGACTTTGGCATGCCTCATCCAATGCTCACGCTAGTGTAGCCCACTTGTTTTATACTTCCCTCTTCTTCTGCTTAGCTTCTTCCAACTGCACTATGAGGCTGTCACTCTACTTCATGGTGTTCTCTAACTGCATTTGTGAGTGGCTGTCTCATTCTTGGATCTCCTTCATGATTGCCAATTGACAAAGATGCAGCTCCACCATAGACAACTTGGTGTAATCTAACCCAACTATCATGCTCATTTGCAAGCGAGATGCTGCGTTAGTTATGATGAGGGATGCACTTGGTACTTTTCCTCTGTTATCTCTAGCTAGCCATTGTCTTGTATCTAGCTGTGCACCTGCTGGGGCACTGCTTGTTGCAGCGCCAATCACTGATTTTTCTGCTAACTCCTTCATCTCTGTAATTCGCTGCGCTACGCCAGTGAGCGCATCAAGATGCGTAGCTGCAAAATCTGACCATTTGTTGGTTAATACCTATGTGTACTTCATCAGGGCCTAATCAATCTCTTCAATCATCAAAGCGGGCTCTTCAATGATATTCTTGCCCTTTGAAACCTTCACTTTCTTTCTGGGCTGAGGCTTAGTCACTTCCTCTGCCTCTGGAGACTTGCGCTTATCTAGTCGATTCTTCTTCTTCTTCATTAGCTCCGTCATCTCCACCCTAGTCATCTCTGCTTTGCTGTGACTCACTTTGTTCTTTGCTTTCTTCTAGTGGGTCATGCTGCTGTGTCTGACTAGGACCTATGCCCACATTGGTTAATGGGGGGATTGGTATGTTGGGATTTGTCCCTGCATCCTTCATCCATTCAGCCAGCCACTGCTGAACTACTGCGAGGACTTCTTCCTAGGTCACCACATATGGCAACTTCCAGCATATATGTTTATCATCTACGCTGGCCTGGATGAAGACATTATGGATGTCAACCTTAAAGTTGGCCTCTTCCGCATACTGAGAAAATAGCTCATTACTGAGCCGCAGCATTTTTAGGATCTCATAGGAAATATTCATGGAATAGAAGGAAAACATGTAGTTCGTGATTTGCTGTAAGGCTTTATCCTGTGACACCCAAAGGGATGCATACCTTGCTGCACTAGGCATGTGTGGAGGCACATCAACAAACTACGCCTCGGTAGTTTCTTTCCATCCTACCAGTGCAATAAGCACTATCAACCACGAGTAATGAAAGGGTATACCTTTCTCCTGCGCATCATGGACATCTTCGAGGAACTCTCTCGCAATGTACTCTGCCCATTTGTAACTGTAGCCTTCGACACAGTTCGCAGCAATACTGACAATCGGGGCAGGTACTTCATTCGGTCTGCACTTCCGCATTAGCTTGCATGCTAGGAGCTCTACGGTGAAGCGAATTTTTTGGTTCTAAATCGTCGAGGTTTGATACCCTCACTTTCCCTTCATCAAGATGAAGCGGTCCTTCATGTGTTGTGCCAACTTTGTGTCTTCATGCTTTGAAACAAATTCAATCCCTGGATCAAGCCCTTCCTTCGGCAAGCCTGTAATCCTATGAATGATCTCTCCGTCAATAGCTATTTTCTAGTTGCCTATCCATAGGTGCCCATCATGCACCAATGCCAATAGCTGCTTGACCACCACGGTAACCTGTGTGCTGTGACCAAAGTGAGGAACATTGAGCATCTTCAACAGACCATCTTTCTCCAAGCCAACAGCTCACTGTTTCACTTCCAGCAATGTCGCTCCAGTCTCCAGATAGTGGACAGAGTGAAAGTATTTCCCAGGTGCAAACTGCGGAAATTTACCATGATCATTCGTATCGTGGTCTACGTACTTGAGGTGGTCTAACTTTCCTATCATTGTTCTAACCAACTGCACACCCTGTGGCAGCTTAGGGGTGCGTAATGTGAAATTGGTTGTCCGCCGAGGTGGCTGAACTCCTGGTCGAACAGGAAAAAGATATGGTGGACACTGTGATGCAACATTCTCATCCTCACTAAAATCTTCAAAACCTTCAGGTGGGAGCTCTGCTGAACCAGAAGGATTCATCTCGGGATCCTCCAGTGTCTTTCCTGTTGGCTTGTGTCTGTCTTCGTTCTGCTTAGAGCGAAATTCTATATTAAAATTATTCCTGGTTGATCATGTCTACATTGGTTGATTCAGCGCTGGAGGAGTCTCTTCATGAGGTGTAGATGCAGGTGGATTGCTCATAAGGTTCTACAGACCCCTCTGTTCAAATTCTCTCAACAATTCCTGAACTTTGTGATCAACAGACATGGATTGAACTGTAAAACTCAAGACAATATGTAATGCGAAATTCGCAGGCCTGGGTGTCTTCTTATAGAATCCAATGACCAAATATGCCATAACTGTGCATTGAAGACACCAAATATGATAGAGATCTTGTCCTAACAGCGCTAGATTTCCAAAAATCTCATCATTACAGGCAGTTAATGCAGTTAACTTACCGGCGCCACCAAATCTGATTTTTTCCAATGGTCTCTTTTTAAGCTTCGACACACCTTTCTTCTTCGACATAGTCAGTAACTTCAGCTTCGCCACAATAAGGATCTTCGACACAATATTGACCTTCGACACTTCGTAACTTTTTCAACAATCTGCTGAAGCTCTCTGAGAACAGCTTCATTATAGTTTAGTACCCAATTTCAACTATTCTTGGTACTTAGATTGTTCTTCTTGGTGTTACTTCTGATCAGGGGGTACAGGCTTGTCCCTGTACTTCTTTAATCTACTTCCATTCACCATGGAGGGCAAAATTTCTCCATTCAATTTAGCTAACTAAACTGCACCACCATTAGTAACTTTCTGAACTATGTATGGTCCTTTCCAATGTGTCTTGAAATTACCTGGGAACTTCATGAATTTACTGTCATATAAGATCACCACTCTGGAAATGCTTCTTCTTAATGTGTCTATCATGCCATGTTTTTTCTCTAGCTTTCTGTACTTGTTGTTGGAAACCTGCAATGAATATGTCTTCTTCTAGTTCCAGTATCTTTGCTAGCCTTTAATTCAACATGGCTGGATCATCCATTTCTGTGAAGGTGGATATTCTGAGGCTAGGAACAATGTGCTCCATGGGCATGACTACTTCTTTTCCATATACTAGCCTAAAAGGTGTGTGGCCTGTCAACTTCTTGCAAGTGGTTCTATAAGCCCATAATACTGCTGGAATTCTAAGATCCCAATCATTTCTATTAACATTTCAAACCTTCGTCAGAGCGTGCTCAAGAATCTTGTTAAAGGATTCGACAGTTCCATTTGCTTGAGGATGGTAGGAAGTACTCTTCTGATGATATACTTGAAATTCTTCAGTCAATGCTTCAATAGTCTTATTCATAAAATGTGATCCTTGATCACTCATAAGAATTCTAGGACACCCAAACCTGGACAAGATGTTATTGAATATGAACTTCACAGCTGTAACAGCACTACAGTCCTTGACTGGTTGAGCTTCGGCCCAACGAGTAAGGTAATCAGTTGCTATAATAATGTATCTTGCTCCAGATTTCTTTGCAGGGGGATGGATTGGTCCAACAAAATCAATAGCCCATTTTTCAAATTCTTGTAAAGTTACTTGTGGAACTAGAGGCATCTCATCCCTCCTAGATGGTTTGCCTATCCTCTAACATATATTGCAGCTATGGCAATACTCTCTTGCATCCTTATGAATCATAGGCCACCACAATCCAGCTGTCAGAATCTTCTATGCCGTAACTTTTCCTGCATAATGACCTCCTGCTGCTCCAGAATGTGCCTCAGCCAAAATCAATGGATTTTCATGCTCTAGGACACATCTGCGCAGTATTTCATCTGGTCCCATCTTATATAGTTGTCCTGCTATCAAGGTAAAGTTAGCTGGTCTAACCACCAGATGCTTCTTCTGCTGTGTTGTCATCTCAGAGGGTGCAAAACCTGTAGACAAGTACTGAACAATATCTTGAAAATAGTCATCAACCATTTGGATGGAAAACAACTGCGCATCAGGAAGACCTTCGTCCAAAATACTAGGCTCTTCTCCTGACTCGAGCCTCGACAAGTGGTCAGGCCCTAGGTTAATTCTTCTTGGCTCAACTATGATCTCAAAGTCATACTCCTGAAATAGAATCAGCCATCTGCATATCCTTCAACCTAACATAGGCTTGTTAACCAAATACTTCAAGGCATAATGGTCAGTGAACATCTTGAAATGAGATCCTAACAAATAATGTCGAAATGGAGCCAATTTGTTGGTGCTTAGGGCAGGCCCGGGTTCTATACTTTTATCTTCCAACCAACAAACATACCCACAGTGTTGGCCCTTTTGGAAACAACTTGCGAATAGGTTGCAGTCTCACCTGAAACAGCTATGGGGTGTCACAGAATCAGGTTTCTACAGGCAAAAAAGGGATATTACTGTACCTTTAGCCTTAACAAATAATAATCATACAATACAGAGCTTCAATATTCACTTAAATAGCTTGCAGTTGAGATAAATAGACAGTTTCTTGCTTAACCCTTAATTAGGAATTCACAACGGAGTTAATACTTAACATTTATATTTATTTATCATTCATCTACTTATAAAATGTATAAAAACATAACAGAAACACATAAAAGAACCACCACAACACAAGATATATGTGGTTCACCCCTACTGTAGGGGCTACATCCATAGAACTGCGTTTATATTCAACTCTTTACAAAACCACAGTTCTGATCTGTGCACTCAGCTGCAGATCCTTTAAACAACCTGAACCTGTAGCACTTTCCTTCCTCAAAAACCGGCTGCGCACTCAGCTGCAGAGGTCGTCCACGCACACAGCTGGGACATAACCCTAAACCCAAAAATGGATCTTAACTTCTTCGCATCAAATCATCATACATTGAAAAACCTTAACAACCTTTTGACTCCTTTACATAGTGCCTATTTATACAAGTGCACTATTACAATACCATTGGCTTAAACCATGGGCACCCAAAAACCATAAGCCATGGGTTTAAACCATGGGTCATTTACAAAAAGAGGGGCTTCGACCCAACCTCGAAACCCCTAAGACTATTTTGTGCCGCAACTTCGCTTATAAGCTCCGAAACTAAGGACCTTCAAGGTCCGAACCCCAACACTCACTCAGGACATGCATAATACTCAATCAAATAGACAAGGATTCTAACTGTCAATGTTCAGAGGGTTTGTAATAAAGGTGAATAGATGAAGAACTCACTATGCGGGCAGATTCACACATAAGGCACTCACATATGAATGGCTGATCATAACAAGGAAAAGATACTTGTAATTCCAATTTTCCACACAAAGATAGGATGATAGCTATCTTGCATTAGGTAAATATAATAAACATGAATGAAACATCCAAGCACAAGTACAAAATAGAAAGAAGATGAAATTTGAACATGTAGTGGTGAAAGAGCTTGTATTAAGTGACAAAGCACATGAGAAGCTTGAATACAAAAAGTTTCTAAAAGTCTCTGAAGTTAAACCCTTTCTTCTACATTATTCACAGCCTTTATCGCCTTTAAAAAATTTATTTTAGATCCTGAAAAGTTGGATCGAATTTACTAAAAATAAATAGTCATAACTATTTGCTAAAAAATAGGTCAAGATCCTATCTTGATTGCCGATATTCCTAACTCCAAAATATTCCTACTCCTCAAACTCTTGAATAGTTGTAGTAGACACTGAAATAGAACTCAAACTTTCCATTTGGCAGACAAGTCACACATTGTCAGAGTAGGTAGGAAATGTGACCTAATTTACCTCATTCGCACCTTCAAAACTGAAACAGAGAAAAAATATTGGTTCTTTTAATTAATTTCCAACACTATGAATCATCCATGAGGTGTTTGGATCAACAAAAGTCAGTTTTGTAAGGAACCATGCCTTCCTGCAGTGTTCTACACTTTCAGTGGCTAAGAAAGCAAAACTCTAGGCCTATAAGCTACCGAAAGCTGTGTTTTTGGTGGCTAATGAGCAGTTGCGGTGTTCGCCTAAGCCACCATAAATTTTGTTTTAAAATTTTAATCAAAATTGTAATCACACTTTATCCTAAAGTTTTAAGGATTTAGTAATTACCCTTGGGTGTCTCTATAGCTTGCCTAGGTTTTGGGATGGCAGCACCATCATAGGCTATCTCTAGGCCAAAAAGGCTCATTGCTACTTCTGCTAGGGTTTCCAACTTCTATTGAGCTTGAGACTAAGGGCTAGAATTCCCTTTTTGCAGTTTGGATAGCCTAATTTTCCTACAGAGCCTAATTTTCTCTTTCCTTAACCTGAGATTTCTCTCCTCTGGCTTGGTATACTTATTTTTTATCTCCTGCAGAGAGTCATATAATTTAGCATTCCTCTTGGTTAACCTCTCATTGGTTCTTTTGATTTCCCTCTGCAAGATTGCTAGCTCATACACCTACCTTAGCAGTTGATTGATATTTTGGGATCTAGGTTTGCTAGATGAATCCTCTGCCACTAGTTCACCCTGATCCTCCTTTGGTGTAGTTGATGGAAACTCCTCCTGCCCTATTTGAAACTAGTCTGGTAGGATAGTTTCCTATTCCTCTTCATCCTTAGAATCAGAGTAAGGTAGGTTGAGGATATTTTTTCCTGGTGTTGGAACCTCATTTTCCTTTTCACTTAAAACCAGGTTCCTCTTTGAATTCTTGGTCTTAGCAGCTGGAGAGGCTTGATCCACTGCAATTGGAGAGATGGCTCTCCTATTCCTCTTACTACTTTTGGGAGTGGAGGACCTTTTTGAAGAAGAATTCCTTTTGTCTTATGGCTGCAATTCTGTCTCAAACTCATTACAAAATAGGAAGTATGTACAAGCCACTTTCCTTCTTTGCAACAGTTCAAGGATGATTAACTTGATCAAGCCACGACGTGATAGCCTACCTGCAATCTTGGTTGGCTGGGATTTAACTTGATGGGCCATTTTAGTCAGGATTTTGTATAGGTAAAAATGTAAGTTCAAGGGGTTCGTTCTAGTAAAATGGTTCATTAACTTGAAATGGTATATCATTACCATATTACACCTTCCCTCACAAGTTATGTAGACCAGAATCTCCTTCAATAAGTGCTACCATTTTTCCTTAAGACAAAATGTGGGAATTCTCTTCTTCCATACAATGTTCTTATGCCCAGGCTTTAGGTAAGACCTGAATTCTACATTCTTTGTGATTGTGGTTTTGAGCTAGCTTTCCACAGTCCTTGGGAGCTCTATTACTTCTGCTATCAGAGCCTCATCCACTTGAAAATTTTCTTTTCCAATCACTTCTTTTGAGCCATCAAAGGAGAGAGAAACGGCTTCTACAACTTGCTAATGGGATCCCTGAATCTTTTCACAGAACCTATAGTAGCCCGATTCTTTGAAGATTTAACATACCTCTGGGTGTGATTCGAGGTAGACAATATCACTCGACTCCTTTCTTAGGGTAGTTCCTCCTCCTTTCTTCATCTCATGTATTATTCTTCTATACCTGCAAAATTGAAAATTCAAACCCTAGAGAAGGAAATTACAGTGCTGGATTTCGGGGAGCTTGGCTTAGTGAGGACACTTGCAAGAAATGTAGAATGGATTAAGGAGGGGGTGTTGATTTTGAGGGAGCTGACTGGCTATTGGGATTTGAGTAGGGTGACAGTTAATTCTAATGAGACTCGTGAGTGAACCAATATCGTAATCATTCTAACTAGAAACCAATGTTTCATGGTGGGTCGATCATAGACATGTGACATGTGGAGGGTAGAGAGGGTTTGGTTTTTGATAGGTCACTTTAGTTTCTTAACGACCTCTCTTACCAACTCATGACTTATTGCAGGTTTTATTGCAGGTCCTATCTTTTCAATGTTTAATGGCTTGGTAGTGGCACTCTTCATGCTGACAGTGGCTGAGGGTGATGGGCATGCCAACCATTTTAAATTCAATGCGGTTTTGATTGCTAAGGTAGAACGAAATTGTAATTTTAAGCTCCCAAAAGTTGGGATTTTCAATAGTTAATGAACTGTTGAGATGTTCACCTAAGCCATGGAAAGCTGAGCTTCCAATATTTCAGTAGAAAATTGAGTCAAAAGTGTTCCAAACTTCATTAAGCGCCTCAATCTTTCACAATGGTCCTTTAAAAAAGTATTTTGACCTCCTATCACTACAAGATATAAATATTCTAAGTCTAACTTATTGAGGATTGATTTATTTAGGAGATAACATCTGGCTCCTACTCAGGGATGGAAACCTCCCTGTGATGTTCCAAGAACCACAAAACAAATGCCTTTCTTGAAAAACAAAGACTAAACCTATCTTCTACTGTTCCATTGGGCACGGAGTTATTTTGCAAAAAACAAAAACAAAAAATGATATTTTACAATGATAAGGCTTTGAAGCCTTAGATGAAATAGATTTTTAGAAATCTACCATTTCCTGGGCCATCAAACACCTCGTCACCTTTCAGAATTTGAAGTTTGAAAGTGTTGTTTTATTTTACTTGAGTTATCACAAAAGGTCCTATCCATAGAGAATCAAATTTACCATGCTTTCCCTTGTCCTTCCTGACAACATCCCATTTCAGAAGCCCGTCTCCAACCTGAAAATTGTCCACCTTTTCCTTCTGGTCAAAAATACTTTTAATCTTCATTTCATGAGCTTTTGACTTATCCACCAACTACTCTCTGACTTGTTGTAGCTCAACCAAATTTGGCATTATTCTTGCCATGTCATTTGGTTCATCCTCTTCCTCCTGAAAGAACTTTTCTACTGGTAGGACCTGTTGAAATATTGTAACTTCGAAGAATATTCTATATGTATCTTTTTGTGGTCCCCGATGGTCCTACCGGGAGAACCACTTGTATTACATTGTACCCCGATGCTCCTAATCAAAAGAACTAATAAGAGTCACGAGGTAGTCCCCTCTAATTGTAAAGTTGGGTCATCAGCATCCCAGTGTGGTTACTTGAACCTACATGTGTAACTCAAGCCTACATGATTTAACTCGAGCCTACATGTCAAATGAGTTAACTTAAGTGAGCAAATGGATATAAATAGAGGTGTAGTGCTCCTCATTTGAGACACGCACACTTTCACTTGTGTAGCGCATTAGTGGAGAAGAGAAGTAGCTGGAGAAGGAGGAGGATCAGGATTTGATCTCCTTGCTGGTTTTATCTTTTATCTTTTTGGGGCATCTATATTGAGGAATATTTTGTTGGGTTTTTCCCTTTAGGTTTTTCCCAGGATAAATCTTTGTGTTCCTTTTTTTATGGTTGTGCTTTTCTATCTTTTAGTGATATTGTTTATATGCTTTTGTCATGAAAATGAAATGAAATACTAATGTCTTAGCTAATCATATGAAAATTTAACATGGTATCAGAGCTAACCTGAGAAGAAGACATTGTGTAGCTACAGAATCTATATTTTCTTACTTTTTGTGTCTCTCTCCACAATCCATCAGCATAAGTATGCTAGGATGACTCTCCATTGAAGGGCGCATCTTTCTGTCAAAGCGGAATTCGATTCCGAGCATTTTCAGTTTTCGATGTGGAAATTAGGGATTTCTACAGAAGAGGAATTTTTGAGTGATACAAGCATAGGATTTTTCTCCTCATCAAAACTGAATTTTAGATACCTGGATCAAAAAATTTGGTTGGGTGAAACTCCGGGAAAGTCAAACCCTAGTTTGAGCCCGAGCTACAAAAACCCTAAATACTAAAACTGCTATGTTTTGGTACATTCGCTATATTCTGATATTGACGAAGAATAAAGAGCTGAAAATTGTAGGGGCCAAAGATAAACACCTAGTGAACACTGTATCCAAAATTCATCCTCCGATTCTCTGTATTCCAGGAGATATGTTCTCTCCAAGTTAGGGTTCCATCCTCTTCCAGAATTCATCCCTAAACAGGACACCTGGGGAGAATTGCAATATATTGGGATACAGAAGTCCAAATGGAGTTTTTGAAGGTTTTCCATAAAGGGCACAGACTTTAATTTTGGTGGTCTGAATATCAGACTCAGAAGATGAACCAGTGACACGTGGCATGCCGTACAACTTTGCTGTCCTGAACAGTCCTGTAACAGGTCACGTTGGGAAAAGGATCATAAATACCAAATGGTGAAACAAATTCTAATGAAACATATGGTGTTGGCTCAGGGACATGCGAGGGTACCTCAATTTAAAAGTTCAAACACATATTAGCAGAAATTTCGAAGATATCATAGAAACAGTAACAGGCATTTCTGCAAAAGAAATTGGAAAATTAGGGCTTCCTATTCCGGGAGCTTCCCTCCACTGTTTTCAGAAATGGAGTACATTGGAAAGCTCCATTTGAAGAGATATATCTGTCTATCCAATTATATCTGAAATATTCCAAGTTTTTAAATCAGGGTTTCTGTGACAAACCCTAGATCAGCGAGCTCTGGAACCAGGATGGACACCTCAAATCGGTAAGATCTAATCCTTTTCTATGTTCATTTGAGGTTCTAATTTCAAAGTGATCTATCACATCAGCTTGATGATAAGCTTGGTGAAGTTGACAACTTCCAAGCCTAGAAGTATATGATCTCTCTGAATAAAATGGATTGGACACCTACATGAGCATAGAGGTTCCAGTTTCAGAGGGAGATGAGGCTAAAATCCTTTCAAAAGAAGAACTTGGTCAAAGCCCAGAAGATCATTGATGATTCAGTCAGGAATCAACTTGTACTACAAGTGTCTTCCCTAAATACATAGATGAGGTTTGATTCCTTAACCAAGATATTTGAAGGGAATAACATAGATCGGAATATGACCTTAAGAAACCAACTGAAGAATGTGAAGATCCAGAATGCAGAGACTGTGCAGTCATAAGGATCTCTCAAATCAAAGAACAACTTCAAGCGGGGAAAGAAGAAGTGAAGAATGTAGAAGTGGTGATGGCCTCCTTGAATGGCCTCCCAGGATCATGGAATTCATTCATTCAAGGAATGTGTTCTAGAATAAAGTGATTAATTTCAGTAGACTTTGGGAAGAAGAAGAAGCTCATCTCTAAAGATCAAGATCTCATCTTCCAAAGAAGATCCATCAATCAATGAGGACTATGAAGATCTCAACTCTTGAATAAATTCTTATCCACCTCAGCATTTGGATAAGAAACGATGCTATCATGAATGAATAAGACGATGAAGCTGAAGACTCAAGAAGGAATATACCCATGAAACAAATAAAGATAAGTATTCAATTGTCATTTCATGATATTGTTTTGTTGTACATTTGATTATATTCAGTTGATGTGTTATGCATGATAGATTGTTCGCATTAATGACTATATACTACTAATATGCATGTGATGGGTAAGTAGCTCATGGTGCTATACAAATCTCTATTGCTACTTATCAAACCTCTTTACTGACATATTGGATTAGTGCACAATCTCAATGATGTCATGGTGGAGATGGAAGGCATCTAGAAAGTTTATGTGAGATATGGATGAATGTTTTATCGACTAAACAGTTGTATGATGCATAAGAATTTGTCATTATGCATATGTTTTATGAAATAGTTCTAACCATGCAACTGGTGCATTTGAATTGTAGGAAAGGTCATGAACAACCTCCTACAAAAAAATAAGGATGAGACTTGTTCTGAACAACAAGTGATGAAAATTCAAGATTCACTCCAATAAACATGAATATGAAGCTCCCAATGTCGAGACACAATGACAGAAGAAAGAGATTCAGAGAGTGGTAGATCCACCTTGAAGGATGAAGACCACCATGGGTACAAGAGATAACTCAATATGAAGAAAAGAATGCTATGAAAGAAGCTATGATCAAAGAATAATAGTTTATCATGGGGAATGATGTATACGATATGATGGAACAAGTGTACAAAGCAAGGTTCGTGATTCTCCCTAGAAAGAATAGACTATGACATGACATACTCTATTGACCAGTATATATCAAGCACATAACCACCTATACATAATGAAGAGGGAAGATGATACTCCACTTCAAGGGGAGTGACTACAGAAAATTATATCTGAGTTTGACATGGTATGACATGATGGATAGCTTTGTGATGGATCGAGACTTTACCAAGAGTAAAGTGGGTTCCAACCTTCAAGGTTGAATGCAAAAGACTAGGATATGTTGATGACCTGAGAAGACAAACTCATAGAAGATGTTATGATACTAGAATGATGTTTGGGATATAGTACTCAAACCAGAAAGCAAGAATGTGATATCTTCCAAATGGATTTGTAGGATAAGATATGTTGCTGATAGAAGTAAGGCAAGAGTTGTGGCTAGAGGTTTCTATCAGAAAGAGGGAATTAATTCTAAAGAGACACTTACTCTAGGAAGCAAGGTACACTTCCTTCAAAACTATCATGGTAGTTTCTTCCATGATGAAGTAAAGACAATCCTTCCTTAATGGTATGAATGAGGAAGAGTTTTACATTGAATAGTCATGAGGATTTGAAGTTGAAGATAGAAGGAATCAAGTATGCAAGTTGAAGAAGGCCCTCTATGGCCTAAAGCAAGCTCCCAGAGCTTGGTATGGAAGAATAGATAGTTTCCTGATGAGCATGGGATTTGCCAAGATTAAAGTCAATCCTAACCTTTCCTACAAGGTTGTAGAAGATGTACCTGTCATTCTATTACTATATGTGGATGACTTATTCTTGACAGGGAATGAGAAACAAATCATGGAAAGTAAGAAGAAACTAGCAGAAGAATTTGAGATGAAAGACCTTGGGTTAATGCATTATTTCCTAGGTCTAGAAGTATGGCAAATTTCAGAAGGAATCTTTCTCAACTATGGAAAGTATGTGGTAGAGATATTGAAGAGATTCAATATGTTGAAATGCAAATTCATGGCCACACTCATGGAATCCAACCTGAAGCTGTTAGCTGATGACTCATTAGAGTTAGTGGATGTGACTCACTATAGACAGATCATTGGGTCATTGATGTACTTAACAAATACTAGACCAGACATTTGTTTTGATGTGAACACCTTAAGTCACCATCTTGTTCAACCAAGGCGGGTTCACCTAGTAGCTGCAAAACATGTTATGAGATATCTGAAAGGGACTATAGAATTTGGTCTATACTATGATGGTAGACATGAGTATAGATTGTATGGCTACATAGATGCATATTGGGTTGGAAGTATCGCAGACAAGAAAAGCACATCAGGTATATGCTTTTGTTTGAGGTTTGCTATGAGTTCATGGTTTAGCAGGAAATAGTCCAGTGTTTCTCTTAGCACGGTTGAAGCTGAATACATAGCAGATTGCTCTACTAAGTTGTGAAGCCATATGGCTTTAGAAGCTGATATCAGGTCTCTTTGACCTGACGATGGAAACAACAATGATTCTATGTGATAACCACATTTGTGATGACAAAGACCCTGTGTTCCGACGTAAAACATAGAAATATGGTATTTCTACATACAAGATAAGATGCAGATGATGGTGATTTAGTATTTCTATACTGAATATAGAGATGATGATAGATCAGTATTCAGATACTGAAGATGTATATGATGATGGTTTGGATGATGATGTACTGACGAAGCCTCTGCCTCAAGTAGAGTTCGAACACTTTCAAGACAAGCTTGATGTTGTTCGGAAAGGCCTTCCTCAAAAAGGGGGAGTAGTGATGTTACAGTGGGATTGTATCATCCCTGGGAATTTTCCCTAAAGTGATCTAGAGACCTTGGTCCTCAAGAATGAAGAGGGATTGTATCATCCTAGGACATATGTCCATAATAGATCTAGAGACCTCGGTCTTTGAGAATGAAGAGGGATTGCATCATCCTTGGACATCATCCTAAAGTGATAGGGACTGATTCTCCCATAATAAATCCAGTGGCTTCAGTCCTCAAGAATGTGGTAGGATTGCATCATCCTTGGACATATTCCTAAAGTGATAGGGACTAATTCTCCTGTAATCAATCCGGTGGCTTCGGTCCTTGAGAATGTGGTAGGATTGCATCATCCTTGGATATAGTCCTAAAGTGATAGGGACTGATTTTCCCGTAATCAATCCGGTGGCTTTGGTCCTCAATAATGTGGTAGGATTGCATCGTCCTTGGGTATAGTCCTAAAGTGATAGGGACTGATTCTCCTGTAATCAATCTAGTGGCTTCGGTCCTCGAGAATGTGGTAGGATTGCATTGTCCTTGGACTTAGTCCTAAAGTGATAGGGACTAATTCTCCCGTAACCAATCCGGTAACTTTGGTTGTCGAGAATGTGGTGGGATTGTATCATCCTTGGAATTTAAGTCCAAAAATGATCTAAAGACTTTCTGTCTTTGAGTTGTGGATTGCAGGTTGTTGCTGATGATGATGATGATGTGCTGATTGAAAGATCATAGTATGATGATGATGACGTACTGATCTAAAGATCAGAGTATGATGATGACGCACTATGATTATGATGTTTCTGATTGAAAGATTAGAGTATGATGATGATGTTTCTGATCAAAAGATCAAAGTATGTTGAGGATGTTTCTGATCGAAATATCAGAGTATGATGATGATGTTTCTATGTTGATGATGTTTCTGATTGAAAGATCAGAGTATGATGATGATGTTTATGATCGAAAGATCAGAATGTGATGATGATTATGATAGATAGATCAGAATATGATGATGATGATGTTGCTGCTAATTGAAAGGGAAAAGTGTTGATGATGATATTGCTGATCGAGAGATCAAAGTACTGAAGATGTTGCTGCTAATCGAAAGGTCAAGGTGCTGAAGATCTTGTTGCTGATCGAAAATTCAAAATGATGAAGATGTTGTTGATCGAAAGGAAAAAATGATGAAGATGTTGTTGCTGATCGAAAAGTCAAAGTGTTGAAGATGTTTCTGATCGAAAGGTCAAAGTGCTGAAGATGTTGCTGATTGAAAGGTCCAAGTGCTGAAGATGTCGTTGCTAATTGAAAGATCAAAATGCTGAAGATGTTGCAGATCAAAGACTGAAGATGTTGATGATGATGAAGACTAAAGATTGAAGATGAAGAATACATGATGTTGAAAAGATTCCAATGATTTATAGATGTGTTACCCTGCTGATGTTGATGATGTCCCCTATCTCTACTCTTGTTGTTGTTGATGTTGTTGTAGAAAACCCTTCTTGTTAAGGGAGAGTGTTGAAATATTGTAACTTCGAAGAATATTCTATATGTATCTTTTTGTGGTCCCCAATGGTCCTACCAGGATAAAACTTGTATTACATTGTACCTCGATGCTCCTAATCGGAAGAACTAATAAGAGTCATGAGGTAGTCCCCTCTAATTGTAAAGGTGGGTCATCAACACCCCAATGTGGTTACTTGAGCCTACATGTGTAACTCGAGCCTACATGATTTAACTTGAGCCTACATGTCAAATGATTTAAC
>LPNX010337622.1:94304-257482 GCA_001517045.1 Pseudotsuga menziesii | reverse complement strand
GGTTTTATCTTTTATCTTTTTGGGGAATCTATATTGAGGAAGCTTTTGCTGGGTTTTTCCCTTTAGGGTTTTCCCAAGATAAATCTTTGTGTTCCTTTTTTTATGGTTGTGCTTGTCTATCTTTCAATGATCCTGTTTATATGCTTTTGTCATGAAAATGAAATGAAATACTGATGTCTTAGCTAAGCATATGAAAATTTAACAGGACCAGCTGGATGGGTGTTACCAACCCAAATGGAAATTCTCCTTCCGAGTCCTAACAATTCATTATGTTGGTACAGAAACAGACATTTTAGGATTGAAGTTTTCCAAATCACTATAGATGGGCATGACATGAGATGCATTTACCTTTGAACCAGCTTGCTACATTATTTTTCTAAGTGTGGACTGGTGTACGCAACTATGTTCATTGAAACTCGTGTACATACGTGACTATCCTCATTGGAAACTCGCATACTGTACACGACTATTCCCATTGCAACCCATGTACAGATCTATATGTGGGTTTCCCTTAGAGAAACTCGCGTGTCATACATGGGTTTCCAGTATCAATAGTAGTGTACACATCCATTCGGCATTAAAAAATATAAATCATGATTAATGGAGATTAGTTGAGCCCTAATAATTAACTATCACAACTCTCTCAACCTCCTCAACCTTCGAAATTTCTCTATTTTCCAAAGTATAAATAGAGGCCTTGGGAAGGGAATTAATCAATCAATGTTGTAGAGAAAAGTTATGCTAGTGGTATATCTTCAAAAATCTTGGAGCAGTAGAACTCAGAGTCCTTTGGTTGCAGAGGAGTCCTTGTCTCAGGCTTTGTGTTGTACACTTATCTCATTCATTGATTGTTAATAAAGAGAATTCTTCTTCCAACTTTGTGTTGAGTCTCTTTCATGTTATAGGGTTTGATGAATATATTTGATTAAGCACTATATATGTTTTTTTTCTAACCTGTTATATATAAATGCATAAGATTGTACTTGGAGAATTTTCTCTTTGCAGGTGAAGGAGGTGCATCCCTGAAAGCTTTGGAGAGAAGAAGAGTGAAAGAATATAAAGCTTGGATCAACCGTTGGTAACCGGGTGAGTCCAATATTTCTTCCTATTTCCATTATGTAATTAACTAAAGCTGATTGTCTGCAATTTTTAGAAGACATTGTCAACCATAGACCCTAGGTTATAAGGGTGTTTATTCCTGAACAACAATGGGGAAAATAGCATTAGTACCATAAACCAACTTAAAAGGAGAAGTCCCTATGGATATTTTCTTGGTCACTCTATCAACCCAAAGAGAAAACTTTAGCTTAGAATCCCAGCTCTTCTGATTCTTCTCCAATAGCATTCTAATGATTCTAACTAGGCTATTATTAGATGACTCAACAAGGCCATTTCGTTGAGGGTAGTAGGAAGTAGAATTCACCAATTGAATACCCATTGACTCACACATGTTAACCAAGGAACTGACTTTAAAAGCTGGTGCATTATTAGTCACTAGCCTTTATGGGAAGCCAAATCTGATAAAGATGTTTTCATATAGAAACTTCATGATGACTTGGTGAGTGGCGTTCCTTGTGAGGACTGCCTCTATCCACTTAGTGAAATAATTAGTGGCTACTAGGATCCACTTGTGCTGACCACTTGATGAAGGATTAATCTCACCTATGAAATCAAGACCCCACTACTAGAAAGGGACATTCACTACAATAGGTCTAAGGGAAAAAGATCCGAGCTACTGCTTTCCTATGAATCTTTGGCATTTTTCACAAGATTTCACAAAGGTACACACATCAGAAAAAAGAACAAGCCAATAATACCCAGCCCTTAGAATCTTGTGGGCTATAGTCTTCCAGTGATGATGGCCTCCACATCTTCTTGAATGAAACTGATGCATTACTTGAACTGACTCTTCTTTATCTAAACATCTTAGCAAAATACCAGAAGTATCTTTCAAATACAGCGGATTTTTAACTATGCAAAATTTAACAGACTTAAGCTTAAGAGCCCATTCTTGAGTCATGCTAAGCTCAGGGGGAACTTCTAAATTCTACAAAAAATGTATAATACCTAAGTACCACTCACATGAAGACAAGTTCTCAGTCACCTACTAGCTATCATGTTGCTCCTCTACTACTACCTCTGTCACTACCTCGATTGCTACCTCTGTCGCTGCCTCTGTTGCTACCTCTGTCTGCAAGTTTGTTGAACTTATGCCAATGACATTCATGCCTAGTAGATCATAATTTTCTTCAGCCATAAGCTTATCTATGCCTTGTCCTTTTACCATCGTGGTGGGCTTCACCTCTATGTCAAACTCAATAACCTTTGCAATCCATTTGGCTCTCTTTCCATCAATGTCACGCTAGGTTAAGACATCCTTCACATAAGCTAAAGGGACATAGGAAGTGACCTTTGAGTGTAGAATAGATATCCTAAAAGCTTTCAATGACTTGATGAGATCATAAGCCTGTTTTTCGATAGGATCATACTTCAATTCAACATCCCTCAATGTTTTGCTGAAGAAAGTAATGGGGTGATCAAGACCATCATGATATTTGTTGGGAAATAGGGCAGACCCAGGTTTTACACCTTTTACTTCGTACCAACAAAAGACCCACAATGTTGGCCCTTTCGGCAAAAACCTGTGCGCAGGTTGCAGTCTCACCTGAAATAGCTATGGGGTGCCACAGAATCAGGTTTCTGCAAATAGAAGAGGGATATTACTGTACCTTAATCCTGTAATAACTTATAATCAATTAACACAGAGCTCCAACATTCATATATATAACTTCATAGATAAATAAACAAACAGTGACTTGCTTAACCCTTTACTGGGAATTCATAGTGAAGCTACTTGTTAGCAGTGATCTTACTTATCAGATATATATGTTTATCAATGCATAAAGAACATAACAAAAACAACACAAGAACCACAACACCAGATATAACGTGGTTCACCCCCAGTGTAGGGGCTATGTCCACAGAACTACGTTTTATTCAACTCTTTACAAAATCACAGTTCTGATCTACGCACTCAGCTGCAGATCCCTTCAAGTCCTTAAAGTCGTGCACATAGCTGCAGGCCTCTGCGCACACAGCTGCAGATCTTCTAATCACTTACAAAACCCTATGCGCACACAGCTGCAGAGGTCATCCATGCAAACAGATGGGACTTAACATTTTCTTACAAAAATAGCCTCAGCTTCGCAACAATTCCTTATACATAAAAATCCTAAACTGACTTATTAACAAGAGTGCCTATTTATACAGCGCACTATTACAAAACCATGGACTTAAACCATGGGCACCCCAAACCCTAAACCCTAGACTTAAACCATGGGTTAATTACAAAAAGAGGGCTTTGACTCAACCCTGACACCCCTAAGACTATTTTGAGCCATAACTCCTCTTACAAACTCTTTCAAGTTTGTGGAGTTACCCACCATGAGGACCCTTAGGGTGCTAGGGTGCGCGCCCCAATAGGCCCCTAAGACTCACCAGTGTCTCGTCTCGGGACACTCTGCTGCTCTTCTAGTAGACGAACTTTGTTAGCAAGGGCAGTGTACTGCTTGTTGAGACTATGCATGATACTGTCAGTGGCTTGCTCCTTTTCTACTAACTGCTGCAATACCTCGGCTGATGCTTCGCTGGCCTTTTGCTGCACAAATGCATCATATTGCTTCATAACTTTAAATTGGGTGTCCACATGAATACTCAACTCGAAAGCTTTGCTGATAAGTGGCTGCAATGAAATTTCCACTTCTGTTGCCTTTGCTCTGCATGATTCAATTTTGTGTTGGAGTTCATTGCTTCGCTTTACCTTGAGCATTTTCTCCATGGGCGGTAGAGTCTTAATTGCTGCTTTTACTGTAACCAATTCTACCTGTCGCTGCCGAATGGTTTCTTATAGCTGTCCAATTCTTGGATGTTCTTGCAGGGTGGTCCAAGTCTCAACACTGTCTTCCAACAGCTTTGCTGTGCTGCTCACAAGATCAGAAATTTTGGCTGCAGATGCTTGAATGTCTACACGACGCTATTCTTTGGCCTCAGGTGGACTTGTTGGAGGGATGCAAAGTTGTAGCTCCACGATTTGAGTCTCATGTTCTGCTTTGAGCTTCTCAATTTCACTATGGGACTACTGTGCATAGTCTTTCAACCTGACTAGTCTCTGTTCTGGCTCTTCCACCAGCTGTACGTTGAATTCATGAAGACTTTGACATGCTTCATCCAAAACTCAGACTAGTGTAATCCACTTACGTTCTGCGTCCCTCTTTCATTGCTCTGCTGCTTCCAGCTGCGCTGTAAGGCTATCATTCTGCTTCCTGGTATCGTCCAACTATTTTTGTGAATACTGGTCTCGGTCCTGGATTTCCTTTGCGATAGCTGACTGGCAGAGATGTAGTTCTATCATGGACATTTTGTTGTAATCAATTCCTACTGTCATGCTCATCTCTACGTGGGATGCTGCATCAGTTATGATGAGGACAGCGATGGATACTTGGCCCTTGATTTCTCGAGCTATCCATTGCCTTAGGTCGGATTGCACACTTACCAGGGTACTGCTGGCTACAGTGCCAGTTGCCGATTGTGCTGCTAAGTCCTTTAGCTCTGATATATGTTGTGCGACACCATTGATGGCATCCAAATGCACGGCGGAAAACTATGACCATTTCTTGGTAATAAATTATGTGGACTTCAAAAAATCCTCATCAAGCTCCTCGCTTGTCAATCTAGGTGTGTCCTCGATATTCTTATCCTTGGATGCCTTCGCTTTCTTTCAGGGCTGTGGTTTATTCACTTCCTCTATTTCTGGTGTCTTGCGCTTATCCTGCCTATTAGGGTCTGGACTGGTTTTGACTGAGTCCTGTCCTTCTTCTTCATCGGTTTCGCCTTCTCCACCCTGGTTGATGTCGTTCTGCTGCGACTCAGTCTGTTCTTCGCTGTCTTCCAGGGGACCTTGCTACTGCATGTGACTAGGGCCTGTGCCCACATTGGTAGCTTGAACCATTCAGCCAACCAGTGCTGAACTACTTCCCAGATATCACCATCAATGACTACATATGGTAGCTTGAACCATTAATTTTTTTGATCAGCGCGAGCTTGGATGAAAGTATGATGCATGTCAGCGCTGAAGGTAGCCGCGGTGTCATATTGAGAGAATAACTCATTACTGAGCTGTGGGGTTTTTGCGATATCATACTAGATATTCATCATATAAAAGGTAAATACATAATTTGTCATCTGTTGGTGTGCTTTATCCTGTGAAACCCACAGCGATGCATACCCGGCTGTGCCAGACATGTGCTCTGGTGCATCAGGAAACTGTGCCTCAATAGTTTCTTGCCATCATACTAATGCAATGAGGATGAGAAACCATGAGTAATGGAAGGCCCTACCTTTCTCCTGTGCGTCACGAGCGTCTTCCAGGAATTCCTTCACAATATACGCTGCCCAGTTGTAGCTGTAACCTTCAGCGTAGTTCATAGCAATTCTGATAACCGGTGCAGGTACTTTAGTTGGTCTACACTTTCGTATGATTTTGCATGCTAATAGTTCAGCTGCGAAGCGAATGTGATGTTCCTGAATTACGGAAGTGTGATACTAGCATTTTCCCTTCGTTAGGCCAAAGCGGTCCTTCATGGTTTGTGCGAGCTTCATATCCTCATGCTTTGAGGGAAATTCGGTCGCCAGATCAGGCCCTGCTATTGGTAAGCCAGTGATCCTTTGAATGAGCTCACCATTGATAGGAATTTTCTTGTCTCCTATCCATAGGTGGCCGTCATGAACTAGTGCTAGTAGCTGCTTGACCACTACGGTCACCTATGTGCTACGACCAAAATGAGGAACGTTGAGCATATTCAGCAGACCTGCTTGATCCAAGTCGGCAGCCCACCGTTTGAATTCTAATAATGTCACCCTAGTCTCATCGTACTTGACAAAGTGCAAATAAGTTCCTGGTGCAAACTATGGAAACTTACCACGATCACTTGTATCATGGTCGACATACTTAAGCCGGTCTATCTTTCCTGTCATGATCCCAACCAGCTGCACACCTAGTGGTAGTGAAGGGGTGCATATTTTGAACTGCTTATTCTGCCAAGGTGGTTTAACTCCTGGTCGAAGAGGCAGGATATATGGTGGCCGCCGCGGTGCAATATTTTCCTCTCCTTCACTTGGGATTTATACTGAACCAGGTGGATCCATTCCGGGATCCTTCGATGTTTGCCCAGATTGTTTGTGTCGATCTTTGTTCCACTTAGAATGAACTTCAGGTTTGAACTGTTTCCTGGAAGACCGTGTTTGCATTGGTGGACTCAGTGCTGGTAGAGTCTCCTCACGTGCTGCAGGCGTAGGTGGGGGGTGAACAATGTTGTGCAGACCTGTCTATTCAAATTCTCTCAATAAGTCCTGAAGTTCTTGAGCGCCGGACATAGGTTCAATTGTGAAACTACAGAATGTGATTTGACCATACCCGGGTGTCTTCTTATACAATCCATCGATCAAATCGACCATAAATGTGCATTGAAGGCACCAAATCTGACTGAGATCCTACTTCCACAGCACTAGATTTCGGCGGATATCCTTAGGACAGGAAATTAAGGCAATTAAAGTACCGATGCCATCAAACTGGTAGTGTTCAACCGGTCGGATTTCGTGGTACGACGCAACCCGTACCACAGCTGTGTCACAATAAGGAACTTCGTCACGATAATGACCTTCAGCATATGTAGGCAAGTTCTGCAACCGCACTGTGAGCTTCACTCCCTTAGCATTTTGTGTCGTCCAGCAAGGGCAGGACTGGGCTATTGCTTTATTACTAGACACATTAGCATGCCGAGGCCCATCCTCCATGTACCGGTTTTCGGCTATAGGTTCCTGGATATGAACAAATCTAGGTCCCCATTCTGTACAAAGTACAAGCTTCCAAGCTCCATACCAATGATGCAAGTGTTCCTGCGGTCGACTCTGCCCATTGAACCAGCTGTGCGCCCTCTGGAGCTGATCCCCAAATCTCAGGCGAAGGGAGGTCGGACCAGTTTCCCAACTAGGAAGGTATTTCTGATGGGTAGTCCACCTTCTGGCTGTGGTGACTCCAAATGCTGAATCCAGAGTCTTGAGTTTCTGTGGCTCCGGTATTTGTTCTGAAAATGGTGCAGTAGACTCCTCTGGGTCTGTCGAACCATCAGAAGCGGGTAGGGTTCTTGTTTGCGAACGAATCCATCTAAGGGACTTGGTAATTCTAGCACATCTATGTCCATGTAGCTCATACAATTGGTTCTGCCAGTTCTCTAAACCATCATCGGAATCCGTCATACAAGAGCTGTCACACTGCTAATCCATAATACCATCGGCAGTAGGGTCAATATAATCTTCTTCCTGCGCTGTGAGGTTATAGATGTGCTCCAGAACATCCTGGTCTTCATCTCTAAGTGGTTCTGTGTATCTTTCTCCTTGGGAAGGGTCTAGGGGTATTATCACTCTCAAACCCTTTCCTTTGAAGTTCATCTGTCGATTCTTAAGGTTAATGACTGCAGCATTTTCCATTGCCCATTCAATTCCTAACAGAGCTGGATAGGGGTTGATGTCATCAATGACCTCAATAACTTCAAATTCTGCCAAAGTATTGACCCCATAAATATCTATTGGGACTCTAGGGAATCTCCCTAGGGGCACAATCCTTTGCTGATTGGCTAACCTCAACTGTATAGGGGACCAAGCAAGGGCAAGTTTCCCCATTTGCTCCCAGGTTTGCTTGGTGAGGACATTGACTTCTGATCCTAGATCCAGAATGACATCAGTCATATCATACTCCCCTATTTGAACATTCAATCTCATTTCCCTACCAGTTCTTCGGACACGATTAACAGTTTTCTCCTTATCAACTCTTCTCTGAGGTTCACAGAAAGCAAGAAATTTTTGCAATTCCTTTAAAGCATTCTGATTCCTCAAGAGTTTCATATGGCTCTGTAAAAAGGAGGACAATGTACTTACTTTATCCATCGAATCATCTTGCGGCTAGGACTCCTGCTGATGTTGCCGCGTGGGTACTACTGTTGTGCTAGGATCAACAAAATCGCACGTGGCCTCCATGACTGTCTCTTGTTCTCTTTCACTATCAAGTGCTGGGACTTTCTCAGGGGCCTTATGAACCCACGCCTTGGTAGGCTGTTTCTCCGTATTCTGTATGTGTGTTGTAGCTCCACTTTGCGTAACAACATTGATTGCTAGAGCAGGTATTTTCTCAATGAAAATCAACTGAATATTCTGGGTAGGGCCACTGTTTCTTTCCTGAATCTTAGCTATCATCTAGGGGCATTGCTCGATCACATGATCTACTGCACGGCAATAGAGACATGTGGTAGTGGGATTCCGACAGTCCCAAGCTAGATGCCTGGCTTGTTTACAGTTGTAACACACCACCTGGCCTTTGCCTCGTCCTACCATACCACCACGACCATGGCCTCCAAAATCACCCCTATCGGAGGCACCACCCCTGTAACCGTAGCCATCATTACACTGTCCCTCATTCTACACCCAATAGGTGTCATAGGTGTGCTCTCTCATAAGGTCATAGCTGCGACACTCCTCTTCATTATGCCCTACTAACTTACAGAACTTGCAGTAGGGTTTCTTGGGGACTTGTACATACCTCTGGAGAAGATGGCAGTTCTTAGGTCGATGTTGGCTAGTTGTCCGACAGATCTCACAATATAGAACAACGGGGTTGAATGGGTTTGGCGCACCAGTATTTAGGTAATTTCTGACCACAGGGCATTGGTCCCTGTCATGACCTTCTATTCGACATTGTGTACACCAAACCTCTTCACGACCGGTTTTTCCTTTCTTCATATCGCGAATTTTGAGAGCCATTGCTGCCAACTGTGCTTGGATTTGGGTGATACCAAAATTATCATCGACAGGAGCCGTCTCAAGCTTCATCGTGATTTCCAGAGCCTCTTGCTAGTCAGCAACCTTCTGTTGCATGAGTGGAGTCTGGATATGTGGTAACAATGCTGCAATAAACCATTCCTTGTGCTGCGCAGGTCCAATGGTGAAACTGACTTGGTCCAGTAGATATTTGAACCTCTGGTCAAAGTCCCACACCGATTCACCATGCCACTGCTGAATCTCTTTCAATTCAGTAATACACTGCGACTCTGATTTGGGCTTCTTAAACTCTTTGATTATTGCTGCTTTAATATCATCTAAAGTAGGACTCTAAGTACTGGAGAATTTCATGAACCAGGTCAAAGCCCGGTCCCTGAAAAAAGTAACCAGCTATGCTAGTTGTACATCTTGATCGGTAATGTTCTTAGCATTCCACATTGCTTCACATGAAAACCAGAACTGCTTGGGATCCTCAGAGCTAGTTCCTTTGAAAACAGGGAGCTTAATATCATCAGTCATGTGGGCCATTGTATATCGAGGGGGGTTGGGAGGGGGATAGGAAGTAGGCAGGGGGGAATTTACTGGGGTAGAATAACCTACGACAGGAATGCGTGGGCTCAGGTGACTTTCAGACTGCGATGGATTTGCAGGGATAACAGGGCTGCGCTGCGGGGTTACCGGAGGGGTTCCAATCGAAGGGTTTTCTTTAGATTCTGATTCTTCAGGATTTACAGGGGAAGGTGTGGTATCCTGACCTAAGGAATAGGATCCAAAATCTCTCTTATACCTTTTTCCACTTCGCAGCAAACCACTTTGCTCGGTGAAGGTGTTGTCACTTGCAAACATATGTTAGTAATACAAAATCTAACAGTCTGATTCAATCAGTAATATTCCTTTTTCAGCCAATAGCATTTTAATTATCAAACTAAATGAATTCAAAAGCTTACCCCTTGGTCCTTGGAAGAACTGTCGCTCGGCTTCACTAAAGGAAGTGCTCATGTCGATGGCAAACTCCATCATGAAGGCCTCAAGGGTCCGCGTGGTCCAGAAATCAACTGCGCGGGATATCTCATTGTTCACCCTTTTCAATATATTAACTCTTGCGGGGGTCCAAGCAGGAAACTGCCTTTCGCGGAAATTCGTCCTTCTCTTGGCCAACCTGGATAACCACTGGTGCAACTCTATGTGGATATTACCAAAGAAAATTTCATAAGCATCACAAAAAACATACCTTTGTAAAACGTTGCTTGCACTACGATGCGGATTTTTGTTCTCTTGCTCAGCGAAGTTCAGATAATTCTGATCAAGCCAATCACCGATGTCCTTCATAGAGGGCCTCTAGAACATATCCCTCGAGGTACAACGTAAACCCCTCTTAAGCAGATACTGAGTTCAACTGGAAATGGAACCAATTTGTTGGGAAATAGGGAAGACCCGGGTTTTACACCTTTTACTTTGCACCAACAAAAGACCCACAGTATTGGCCCTTTCGGCAACAACCTGCGCGCAGGTTGCAGTCTCACCCGAAACAGCTATGGGGTGCCACAGAATCAGGTTTCTGCAAGCAGAAGAGGGATATTACTATACCTTAAGCCTGTAATAACTTATAATCAATTAACACAGAGCTTCGACATTCATATATATAACTTCATAGATAAATAAACAAACAGTGACTTGCTTAACCCTTTACTGGGAATTCATAGCGAAGCTACTTGTTAGCAGTGATCTTACTTATCAGATATATATGTTTATCAATGCATAAAGAACATAACAAAAACAACACAAGAACCACAACACCAGATATAACGTGGTTCACCCTCAGTGTAGGGGCTACGTCCACAGAACTGCGTTTTATTCAACTCTTTACAAAATCACAGTTCTGATCTGCGCACTCAGCTGCAGATCCCTGCAAGTCCTTAAAGCCATGCACACAGCTACAGGCCTCTACGCACACAGCTGTAGATCTTCTAATCACTTACAAAACTCTTTGCATGCACAGCTGCATAGGTCGTCCACGCACGCAGCTGGGACTTAACCTTTTCTTACAAAAATAGCCTTAGCTTTGTAGCAATTCCTTATACATAAAAAGCCTAACCTGACTTATTTACAAGAGTGCCTATTTATACAGTGCACTATTACAAAACCATGGACTTAAACCATGGGCACCCCAAACCCTAAACCCTGGACTTAAACCATGGGTTAATTACAAAAAGAGGGCTTTGACTCAACCCCGACACCCCTAAGACTATTTTGATCCATAACTCCGCTTACAAACTCTTTCAAGCCCGCAGAGTTACCCACCATGAGGAACCTTAGGGTGCGTGCCCCAACAATCTTTTTGTAATAGAAATGTTGCCACTGTGTCATAGGAAGCAAAGGAGAAGATGTAGAAGCCCTCAGTATAGTATGGACTAATTAGAGTGGGAGCTTCTATGATAAGCTTCTTGATGGATTCAAAAGAGTTTCCTTCCATTTGATTTCAGCTTCCTTCCTCAACATAGAGGTTATATGTTTTACTAACTCAAAAATTTTTGGGATAAACCTCCTAACAAAATTTATCTTACCAAGGAGTGACTGAATATCCCTTTTTACCTAGGTATGGATAACTTTTGGATTGCTTCAACTCGAACAGGATCAATCTTAACACCTTCTATTGAAACTATGTGACCTACTAGTTTTCCCTCTATGAGAGAAAATTGAGACTTTTTTGGGTTCAAAGATACCCCAAACTATCTACATTTCAAAAAACCCCTCCTTAAGTGCTACAAATTTTCTTCATAGCTTTTTGAGTAGACAGTGAGGTAATCAAGGCATATGAGAACGAACTTGTCCTTTAACCCCACAAAGGCTATGTCCATGGCCCTTTGAAAGGTGGCACCAATGTTCATTATCCCAAATGGAATCTTGGCATACATGAAAGTACTCCAAGAAGTGGTAAATGCAGTTTTATCTTGATCATCAAGGTGTACAGAAACTTGATTGTATCTAGAGAAGCCATCTATGAATGAAATGACACTATCTCCTGAGACTCTTTGCAACAGATGCTCCATCTTGGGTAAGAGATAGTTGTCTTTCTTGGAGAAGTTGTTTAGGTTTCTTAAATCAATGCATAACCTGATCTCCCCATTTTTCTTCCTCACTATCACTAAGTTTGCAATCCATTTACAATATCTCAGAGGGATTATGATTTTAGCATTAAAGAGCTTTTTGATCTCATTCTCAATCACGGGAAGCAGGGGGGGATAGATAGGTATTATCTTTTGTTTGAAATGGATGGTGTCCTTTTCCAGGGGAATCCTATGTTGGATGATATCTGTTTCATAGGTTTTCAAATCACTATATTCCCAAGCAAATACATCAACAAACTCTTTCATAAGACTACAAAGTTTTGAATTCTGATTAGTAGTCAACTCAGAGGACAAATTTATTAATTTTGGATGATCTTGGCTACCTATATTGTGCTCATGGATAGTAGGGTCTTTCTCCTTTTTCATAGGTTTGAAGGGGACATCATTATGGTAAACGATCTCTTCAACAGGTACTAGACCCTAAGGTATATGATCGCTTGGAAACTAGACAATATTGTGCTTACCCAATTTCTCTTTTATTTTAGACCTCTAGGATTCCTCCACATTTAGGTTTTCTTGTTCAATATGCATATCAGAAAATTCATCAACAACCTGGAGGAATTTACTAAGTTCATCATCATTCTCAAAGACTTTCCAAAATTTAACATTATTAGGTAGGGATGGCTTGTACTTGACTTGGATTTCATAGTTCAATTTAGGGGGCGTAAGAGGAATGAACATACTCACAGAGATAGCTAGGGAGTCTGCTAGCTGGTTCCTAGCTCTTGGTATATAGGAAATATCAAAAAACATGAAAGATTCCCTGAGTTTCCATACCTCATCTCTATATGCCTTCAACCTGAAATTCTTTTCTTGAAAAGTGTTGTTCACCTGTTGTATGATGAGATCTGCATCTCCAAATATCTTCAGGCACATGATTCCCATCTTCTTAGCATCCTTTACTCCCAATAGCAAAGCTTCACACTCTACTATATTGTTAGTAGTCTTGAAATCAAGTTTGTAAGACAAATGAATAGTCTCCTTTGAAGGAGAGATCAAAACCACACCTGTACTTGCTAAGGCTTGAGTACTAGCCCCATAAAAAAACATGCTCTAGACAGAGGTGGTTACATCCTCATGTTAATGATAGGTAGGATTTGTGATTTGTATAGGTACTGGCTAAGAATCATCTATTTGAAGGATACATGCCCCAAGGTCTCTGTCTACTACATAGATGGGATGGTTTATAGAATTTTTGGCATTACTGATGATGTAGGTAAACTAATTTTCCCTATAAAGTCTCTTGGTTTCTCCTCCAAAAATCAGGACTGTAGCATAGGTAAGATCCATCTATAGGGCACCACCTAGCCTTTTACTCCATGAATGAGACAAGAGGAGGCCAAACTTGGGTGGGATATTAGCCACTACTATATCCATCATTATGCTTTTTGAAGGCAGATGGGAGAGGTGTATGAAAAGGTATTTTATGATCCCTAGGGAGAGGTGTATGAATTTACTAGAGTCAAAAGAGAAAAGATCATGGTATGGTTTTGTGATGTCAAGCCCAAGCTCATGCATCACTGCCTTTGGAATAATATTGTGGGATGCTCTCGAGTCAAGCAGACAGTTGTGGAGGATCTTGTCATGGATGTTCAAGGATATATAGAAGAGTGGACAAGACTCATCTAGTTCTTCAACCATAAGGCCTAGGGTTATTGTGGGCTTATCATTTTGCAGGTTCACAAAGTCAGCATCTATGGGTGTCCTTGGTTGAAGATATTTTAGTATAGATGACTTAAAGGAGTCATTCTTCATAAGCTCTATCAAGGGAAAAGGGGTTTTCAGTTTCTGAATTTCTGATTTAAGATTGAAAGAATAGAACAACTTGTTAGAGATTCTTACCTCTTGTGATGGAGCTTTGAGCTGGATAGGATCATGGGATCCTGGCTGTAATGGATTTTGCTGCTACTTTGGGTAAGAAACCATCTTCTTTGCAGGAGTAGCAACATTTTTAGCAAGAGGAGCAGACTGCTTTGTAGGGATAGGACTCTTCTTTTTGAGAGGAACAATCCTGGACCTCAAATTATAACCTCTTTGATCATTTTCCTGATACAAGGATTCTTTAGTGATCTGCTCATTGATGAGGGATTCCTCATAATCTAATTGTGTTAAGAAATAGAGGTCAACTTCATCTTCCATGCATTTGATATTTTCTTCTACTTCTCCTTCTCCCTAAGCAAACTCTTTTTCTTCTTCTAACACCACATTTTGGAAAGGGGCTCCAATTATTTTTTCCTCACCTAGATTCCTATCCCTTTGAAGGATCTAATCCTGTGGGTTATTCCTTCTGTAAGGGAACTTATTAGGGTTTCTGCAAGGAAATTCATTTGACCCTTTACCCCTTATAGGTAGTTGACCTTGATCTTTAAGATTAGACATCTCAGCTGTCAATTTGTCCAACATCTTTGCCATTTTTTTTCATTTTGTTCTCTGATGAAGAAGGACCTAAGGGATATGAATATTGCTTCCTCCTGTCCACTTTCCCCTTAATTTTTTGAGATGAAACAATATTAGACTCAACTTCAAGAGCAGCATCTTGCATAAGTGATAAAGAAGAATATCTTCTTTCTCTGATAAGAAGACAAAAATCAGAATCAAAATCATTTACATAAGTGATTTTCGCTGAAGTGTTTATAGGTTCGATCTCAGCATGGATCTTGCTAAACATTTTGTTAAATCTTTTTGTGAAATTTGAAACAGACTCACCATTCTCTCTCAAATTGCTAAATTTTGTGATATAGTAAATGCGGTCTCTTCTTTCTCCCTAATGCTTCAAAAATATGTCATCTAGAGCTTCAATTCCAGCTACTGATCCAGCAGGTATCTCTTTGAACAATTTCCTAGCTTGACCATCTAGACTCTGTACAAAAACCCTAGTCCACACATCCTCATGTTCAATGTTTATATTCTTAGCATGACTATAGAATGCCTCTAAATGCTCTTCAACTGTAAAATCTCCCTCCCTAGTAAACTTAGGCATATATTTTAGATAATATCCAATAGGCATAGCAGAAAGGGGGTTAGGAAAATTTAGAGGGGCATATCTGGCAACGAGGCTCCTTTCCATATTGGTCACTAGGGTATCCATATTGGAAGTGGGTTTGGAAAGGGTAGAAGAAGATGGTACTGGTGTGGGTGGTAGCTAAGGAAGTGTAGGGGGTAGATCTACCTCAGTGGAGTTTCCAAGGACTAGATATACACAAGAAAAAGTTCTTGAAGATTCCCCAACCTTCAAATTTTTTGATTCACTTATAAATTTTTAAGAACTAGATGCTTCAGTAGAAGAATATTTAAATGGATTTCTATTTGATACAATAGGAGAAATACCTTTGGAAGTACTTGATGCAGTTCCTCTTGCAGATCTAGAAGCCTTCCTTTATGAAGGTCTTCCTCCCCTTATAATATTTTTAGGATCTGAAATAGGTTCTACTGGTGGCCTTTGAGGATTTTATTTGGTACTTGGTATTCTCGAAGCCACCTTATTCCAATGGAGTTGTCAAAAATATTATTACAGCCCAAAAAATTTCCCAACTTTATATATCATCAAAGTATGATCTATGTCATCCCCCAGGGAAGTTGAGCTTTAATCTCTTCTCCCTGATAACATCACCAATTTGTTAGCTCTCCAGAAAACTCTTCTAGGTTGCAGCTCAAAGATGACTAGTAACTTCAATAATTTTAAATGGTTCACTCAATGGATTAAGTCATATGACAAATAATACCTCACTCACACAAGACATGCATAATACTCAATCAAATAGACAATGATTCTAACTATCAATGTTCAGATGGTTTGTAATAAAGGTGAATAGATGAATAATTCACTATGCTGGCAGATTCACACATAAGGCACTCACATATGAATGGATGATCATAACAAGGAAAAGGTACTTGTAATTCCAATTACCCACACAGAGATAGGATGAAAGCTATCTTGCATTAGGTAAATAGAATAAACATGAATGAAACATCGAAGCACATGTACAGAACTGAAAGAAGATGAAAGATAAACATGTAATGGAAAAAGAGCTTGTATTAAGTGACAAAGCACATGAGAAGCTTCAATACAAAAAGTTTCTAAAAGTCTCCAAAGTTGAACCCTTTCTTCTACACTAGTCACAGGCTTTATATCCTTTACAAAATTTATTTTAGATCCTGAAATTTGGATCGAATTTACTAAAAATAAACAGTCATAACTATTTACTAAAAAGTAGGTCAAGATCCTATCTTGATTTCCAATCTTCCTAACTCCAAAATATTCCTACACTGAAGTAGAACTCAAACTTGCCATTTGGAAGCCAAGTCACACTTTGTCAAAGTAGGTAGGAAATGTGACCAAATTTACCTCGTTGGCACCTTCAAAACTAAAACAGAGCCAAAATAATGATGCCTTTAATTAATTTCCAACCCTATAAATCATCAATGAGGTGTTTGGATCAACAATAGTCGGTTCTGTGCAAAACTATGCCTTCCTGCACTGTTCTGTTCTTTCAGTGGCTAACTCTAGGCATGTAAGTAGCCGAAAGCTCTATTTTCGGTGGCTAATGAACAGTTGCGGTGTTCGCCTAAACCACCAAAAATTCTATTTTAAAATTTTAATCTAAATTGTAATCACACTTTACCCTGATGTTTTAAGGCTTCAATGCAATTATGTCTCAAACTCATTCCAAAATAGGAAGTATGTCTAGGTCACATTCCTTCTTTTCATCTATTCAAGGATGATTAATTTGATCAAGCCATGATGTGATAGCCTGCTTGCAATCTTGGTGGGTTGGGCTCTAACTTGATGGGACATTTTAGTCAGGATTTTGTATAGGTAAAAAGGCAAGGTCAAGGGGTTCCTGCCAGTAAAATGGTACATTAACTTGAAATGGTATATCATTACCCTATTATACCTATCCTCACAAGTTATGTAGACTAGAATTGCCTTCAATAATTGTTGTCATTTTTCGTCAAGCGAGGATGTGGGAATGTGCTTCTTCCATACAATGTTCTTGCGCTCAGGCTTCAGGTAAGACCTGAATTCTACATTCTTTGTGATTGTGGTTTTGAGCAAGCTTTCCCCAGTCCATGGGAGTTCTGTTACTTTTGCTATCAGATCCTTATCCACTTAAAATTATTCTCTGCCAATCACTACTTTCGAGCCATCAAAGGAGATAGAAAAGGATTCTTCCACTTGCTGATTGGATCCATGAATATTTTTACAAAACCTATAGTAGGCCGACTCTTTGAAGAGCTGACATACCTCTAGGTGTGATTCGAGGTAGCCAATATCACCCAGCTCCTTTCTTAGGGCATGTCCTCCTCCTTTCTTCATCTCCTGGATTGTTCTTATGTACCTACAAAATTGAAAGTTCATACCCTGGAGAAGGAAATTAAAGTGCTGGATTTCGGGGAGCTTGGCTCAGTGGGGATGGATGCAAGAAATGTGGAATGGATTAAGGATGGGGTGTTGATTTTGAGGGAGCTGACTGACAATTGGGATTTGAGTAGGGTGACATTTAATTTTTATGAGACCCGTGAGCTAGCTAGTGTCGTAATCATTCTAACTAGAAACCAATGCTTTGTGGTAACTCGATCATAGAAATGGGACAGGTGGAGGGAAAAGAGGGTTTGGATTTTGATAGGTCACTTCAGTTTCTTAACAACCCCTCTTACCAGCTCATGATTTATTGCAAGTCCTATATTTTCAGTGGTTAATTGCTTGGTATTGGCGCTCTTCATGCTAATGGTGGCTGAGGGTGTTTGGCATGCCAACCATTTTAACTTCAGTGCACTTTCGATGGCTAAGGTATCCCTGAATTCTATTTTTAAGGTACCAACAGTTGTCTTTTCAGTGGCTAATGAACCGTTGAGATGTTCGCCTAAGCCACTGAAAGCTGACCTTCAAATATTTCATTATAAAAAGAGTCAAAAGTGTTCCAAATTTCATTAAACAACTCAATATTTCACAATGATCCTTTAAAAAAGTATTTTGACCTCCTATCACTACAAGATATAAATATTCTAAGTCTAACTTATTGAGGACTAATTTATTTGGGAGACAACAAGTGGTTGGTTCATATATGCAAAATTTGAGTGCTCTAGCCTGCATGCAATTAGTTTCTCATGGTATTCCTTTTCAGATAACATTGGGCCCTTTTCTTTCCAGAAGAAAGGGATCCCTTTCTTGAATAGTGAGTCAAACATCTCTACCAATAGCTTCACCTAGTGGTACAAAACATCAACCTTTTCTAGGAGTGTATCCAAGTGATGGTATTTGTTCACAACTTTCCTAGACCAGGTCATGATTGAAATTCTATCCTGGACATTTTATTTTTTTAATTCATCTTCTAACAAGCTGTTCAGAAAATCAATATCATTTTTTTCATATTCAATGGGTTTCTTATTCATCTTTTCCCTTGCCACAGTCATAGCTTGTCTGGATGAATAAAGCACCATTTCCTTGTCTAAAATATAGTCTAAGTAGGGAATGAACTTATATGCTTCTTCTATAATAGCATCCCAGATAATGTGATTTTCCCCTTGAACCTGTGGTTGGCCTGTCACCTATTTTAGCAATCTTTCATTATTTCTGTGCAACTCCTGCCACTTGGATTCCCACGCTCTAGACTTGGATTCCCAAGTCTTCTTTCCTTGTTTAATTTTCGTTTCCATGCTCCCCAAGGTCTTATTTTGGTTTCTCAACCCAACCAATTATAAATATTTCAAGCTCACTTGGGACATAGCTTGGACTATGGCATGTTCACTTGATTGAGCTACATGCACCATGATTCTGTCTTCAAGCTCCTTCTCTTTCTCCTGAAATTTATTCTCCATCTCATCATGTTTTTCTTTCAAGGATTTTTCACTTTCTGCCACTAAAGCTATATCACTTTCCGCCACTAAAGCTATATCCCTTTCCCATTGCTTCTCCTTGTCAGCAAATTTTAACAACCTTTATTTGCAATCCATTAACTCATTCTTCAGGCCCTCTTTTTCCTTTTCTATCTTAGCTAGCTCAGGTCCTTCTATTAACTAGGTGGCATGTATTTTCAATGTATTTTTGAGCAGCCGGATTGCATTTTCCTTTTTATCCAATAGCTTCTTCATTCCTACTCCCTTATCAGCTTGACCCCTAGTAGCTAGAAGATATGCCTACAACTTTTTGATTTGTGCTTGATGGGATCGATTTTCCACCTTTTTGTGTCTCAGATGGTTCTCAATTTTTCCCGTGGTAACCTCCATCTTAGACAACTTTAGTGTGGAATTCAACAAGTTTGTAAACAATATTTCCCCATTCTGTTTGTGAAAATGAATCATATATGGGATGGGGATGTCATCGAAGTCCACCCTTATTTCATCAACTTTGTTATTTGTTTCTAATGCCAAGTTTAACATCTTGTGGGTGTGGTCCCTGAAAATAATGATTGACTCATATTGATTAGAAATATTCCTCACCTATGCACACAACTTCAAGGTTTCCTTTGTAGTCATATCCTTTTTTTTATTTTTACTTATCCAATGAAACCATCTTTTCCCTAAATTGGGATGTAGAGTCAGCTGGGTTGTTAGAAAAGGAATATTCCTTGACTTCAAAAGCAGCTCCAGCTATCTTCATCTTTTGTTTCCCTTTGTTGTATACAACATTTTGGACCAGTTGCCCCTCAATTTCAATCTTTTGTCTCTTAGGGGTCTTGGTAGTGTCATCATCCTCAATGTCCATAGGTTCTGAACCTTCTTGTTTGTTGGTTATATCAAAAAACTAGCCATAGGAGTAATGTTTGTTGCTACTGAAACCACCTTAGAAATATCGGGCATTAATGAGGTGATGTCTTTGACAAAAGAATTGGAATCCTCATCTATACCAACATATTCATAATTTTTTTTGGGTAATCATCCCAATTTGCAGCATCTACCAACCCAACAATTTCCACATGCTAGAAAGGATTTCTTTTCACAACCTTCCTTTTGTCTGAAATGACCTGGTGAGGGTCATAATCCACTACAGGCTCTATAAGGAATCCTATTTCCTTCAACAAGTTCTCAATAATGGGAAAATAATTTTTGTTATTGATGGTGAAAGGACCCACCATCTAGGGATACTTGATATCACTAGACTTCTTGTATTTCATGAAATGTTATGTTTCAACTATCAGATTCTTCCTAATAAGCTCCGTGGAGAAAACCCTGGGTGTAATGAAGGAAGACAACAAATATGGGGGGTGAGTGAATCCATCCAACCTAATGATCGTTCCATTCTCAAATAAGAACCAATCACCTGTTATGTTATCTGTAGAGTACTGCAAGGTAGATCTCATTTTAGCTAATACCCTGGGAATCCTTTTCTAGAAAATAACATTGTATACCTCTACCATGAGAAAGTTCATGAATTTTGTATAATCCCTGCTCATCTCTTCAGTCAATACCATCTCAAGTACTTTCAAATTCTCTTCATTGTGAGCAAGGACCAAATTCAGTAAATAGGCTTGGAACCTGAAGGTTTTGGTTTTGCTGAATTTCATTAGGTGGGAATGGATACTTTCTGTGAGGAATTCATCAAATTTCAGAAATGAAACCTACATTGTATGATTTGGGTCACTCGACTCAATTGGGAAGGTACTTAAAAAAAAAATCTCATGAGAGGGTCGTTGATGTATTTATCGTTGTCTAGACCTAGGAACTGGCTTAAAAAAGTAACGGTGCATTGAGTTTCCTCATTCAATAAGCTATAATCAATTGGAAAAGGTTGGTCTGACAGGTTTACATTGGGATTAAAGAATTTATTGAAAAAATCATGCTTCTTCTCTACCAAATACTCCTGGAAACAATGCAGTATGGACTCTTCTTTGTAATTTTGGGCCTTTAGGGTAAAATCACCAGGGATAGACAATTCCTTCCTAATAGCTTGAGGACTTACAGGGAATAGGACTATAGAGCTGGTAATGTCCATAACAACTATCGTAGAAAGACAGTATTTATCAGCACACTAGGAAACGAATTTAAGGAAACTTGCAGTTTGGTAAGTCATGAAGAAATGGAAGTAGGATTTGCATAGGTTATGTATATCAGTACCTTATTCTCTGAGCAGTCTCAGCTTCTCCTTTACATCAGTAATGGGTATGTTTAATAGAAGTATGTTGAACACCTCAACATCCCTATCTTCAAAAGCTTCTTCTGCCCTCTGGTAACCTAGGTCTTGATGTTGGGACGCGCACCCTAACGGTCCTTAGGATGGGTAACTCCGCGAGTAGTGCTTCAAAATAGTCTTAGGGGTGTCGAAGTTGAGTTAAATCTTCTGTTGTAATAAACCTATGGTTTAAGTCCAAGGTTTAGGGTTCTGGGTGCCCATGGTTTAGGCCCATGGTTTTGTAATTAGTGCGCTATATAAATAAGCGCTTGTGTAAAGATCAAAGGTTAGGTTTTTGATGTAAAGAGAATTAAGCCGAAGCTAAGGATATTTTGTAAGGAAAGGTTAAGTCCCAGTTGTGTGTGTGGACGACCTCTGCAGCTGTGTGTGCAGAGGGATTTTTTTAAGAAGGTTAAGGAAAATCTGCAGCTGTGTGCGCAGAGGCCTGCTGCTGTGTGTGCGGCTTTTAAGGACTTGAATGGATCTGCAACTGAGTGCGCAGATCAAAACTGTGGTTTTGTAGCAAGTTGAATAAAACACAGTTTTGTGGACGTAGCCCCTACACTGGGGGTGAACCACGTTATATCTGGTGTTTTGGTTCTTGTGCTATTTCTGCTTTTGTTGTCTTTTATGCATTTATAACTAAATATACTTGATAAATAAGATCACTGCTAGATATAAGCTTCACTGAGAATTCCCCATAGAGGGTTGTGCAAGTCACTATTTATTTACTTATCTGCGTAGCTGTGTTTAAATGATTATTGTAACTCTGTGATTACTGTGTATAAATTATTAAAGGCTTAGGTACAGTAATATCCCTCTCTGCTTGCAGAAACCTGATTTTGCGGCACCCCATAGCTGTTTCGGGTGAGACTTCAACCTGCGCGCAGGTTGTTGCCGAAAGGGCCAACACTGTGGGTCTTTTGTTGGTGCGACGCAAAAGGATAAAACCCGGGTCTTCCCTACTGCCCGACAAATTGTTCCGTTGCCGGTTGAACTCAGTATCTGTACGAGAGGGGTTTACGTCGTACCTTAAGGGCTATGATTTGGAGGCCCTCTGTGAAGGAAATTGGTGATTGGCTTCAGGATACATATCTGCAATTTGCTGAATAGGAAAACACAAATCCACGTTGTAGCGCAAGCGCCTTTTTACAGAGGTATGTTTTTTGTGATACTTATGAAATTTTCTTTGCTCGTATCCACATAGAATTGCACCAGTGGTTATCCAGGTTAACAGAGCAGAGGACGAACTTCCAAGCTCACCAGTTTCCTGCGTGGACTCCCGTGAGGATCAATCTTGTGAAACATGTAAACAACAAGATTTCTCGCGCTGTTGATTTCTGGACGACGCGTACGTTAGAATCTTTTGTGACTGAGTTTTCCATTGACGGAAGTACCTCTTTTAGCGAAGCTGAACGACAGTTCTTCAAAGGACCCCGGGGTAAGTTATTAAATTCATTCAGCTTAAAAATTAAAATGTTATTGGCTGAAAAAGGAATTTTGTTATTTGAATCCGACTGTTAGAATTTTTCCTACTAACATATGTTCGCAAGTGACAATACCCTCACTGAGCAAAGTGGTTTGCTACGAAGTGGAAAGCGGTACAAGAGAAATTTTGATACCTATTCCCTCAGTCAGGATACCCAGTCTTCCCCTGTCAACCCTGAAGAGTCAGACCCTGAGTAAAACCCTTCTTTTGGAAACCCTCCGGTTACCCCACAGCGCAACCCTGTTACCCCCAAAATTCCATCGCAGTCTGACAAGCAACCAAGCCCGAATATTCCTGTCGCAGGTCAATCTAGCCCCATAAATCCTTCCCCGTTGACGTCTTGTCCCCTGCCCAACCACCCCAGATCTTCCATGGCCCACCTAGTGGATGATATCAAGCTTCCCATCTTCAGAGGAACGGGATCAGATGACCCCGAACAGTTCTGGTTTTTATGCGAAGCAGTATGGAATGCCAAGAACGTGACAGACCCGGCTGTGAAAACCGCGCAGCTCATTACTTCCTTTCGGGACTGGGCTTTGACCTGGTTCATGAAATTCTCAAGTACTCAGACACCTACTTTAGCTAATATTAAGACAGCAATAACCAAAGAATTTAAGAAGCCCAAATCTGAATCCCAGAGTATTACGGAACTGAAAGAGATTCAGCAGCGACGTGACGAATCAGTGTGGGACTTTGACCAGAGATTCAAAGTCCTACTGGACCAAGTCAGCTTCACCATTAGTCCTGTGCAGCATAAGGAGTGGTTTATTGCCGCCTTAGTACCACATATCAGAACTCCGCTCATGCAACAGAAGGTCGCTGACCAGCAAGAGGCTCTGGAACTTGCAATGAAGCTGGAGACCACCCCTGTCAGAGATGATTCAGGCATTGCGCAAATCCAAGCACAGTTAGCAGCAATGGCCTTGGAGCTCCGTGATATGAAGAAGGCAAAAGACGGTCGGGAAGAGGTTTGGTGTACACAATGTAGGACCGAAGGTCACCTCAAGGAACGATGCCCTCTGGTAAGCAAGTACCTGAATACTGGTGCCCCAAACCCATTCCCACCGCAAGCTCTGTACTGCAAGCTCTGCCAAACAATAGGTCAGCATCGCCCTGAGAACTGTTACTTGCTGCAATGGTATGGATAAGGCCCTAATAACCCATACTGTAACTTCTGTAAGTCGGTCAGACATAATGAAGATGAGTGTCAAACCTATGATGCCTACCGGGTGCGCAATGAGGGACCGAGTAATGCTAACTACGGCTACCAGGGTGGCATCTTCGGTAGCAGTGCTTCTGGAAGCCGTGGGGGTATGGTCAGAAGAGGTAGAGGCCAAATGGTATGTTACAACTATAACCAAGTTGGGCACCTGGCTAGGGACTGTTGGAACCCCACTACGACATGTCGATATTGCCGCGTTGTAGACCATGTGATTGAGCAGTGCCCCCAGCTCATAGCTAAGATTCAGGCACGATAGAGTACCCCCACTCAGAACATTCAGATGATTTCTGTTGAGCCCCGATCTGCTGCAGCCATCAATGTCATTACACGAAGTGGATCTACGACACACATACAAACTATGGAAAAATGACCTACCAAAGTTTTGGTCTGTAAGGCTCCTGAGAAAACCCCCGCATTTGATATTGCAAGAGAAAAACAGACATTCATGGAAGTCAAGAAAGATTTTGCTGGCCCTAGCCCCTTGGTTGCACCCGCGCAGCCCCATCAACTATCGTTTCCACCCCAAGCAGCTTCGCTGGATAATGTAAGTGCACTGTCCTCCTTTTTTACAAAGTTGCCTCAAACTTTTACGAAACCAGGATGCTCTGAACGAGCTACAGCAAATCATTGCTTCCTGCGAGTCTCAGCACAGCTGTGGTTGGGACCGAACTGTTCACAGAGTCAACAAAACTGGCAGGGAAATGATATTGAATGCTCAGATAGGAGCATACGATATGACTGATGTTATTTTGTACTTAGGGTCCGACGTAAATGTGCTCACCAAACAAACCTAGGAACAAATGGGCAAACCTACCCTCGCCTGGTCTCCTATACAATTGAGGCTAGCTAACCAGCAAAAGATTGTACCTGTAGGGTGATTCTTGCATCTTCAAATAGACATTGACGGGGTCAGCACCTTCGTGGATTTTGAAGTGATTGAAATTATTGATGACAGCAACCCCTACCTAGCCTTGTTAGGAATTGAATGGGCAATGGAAAATGCTGTAGTCATTGACTTCAAGAAGCGATAGACGACCTTCGAAGGTGGAGACATGAGAGTCATCCTACCCTTGGATCCCTCACAAGGAGAATGGTATACTGAACCCTTACGAGATGGAGATCAAGATGCTCTGGAGCCCATCTACAATGTCACAGCACAGGAAGAACACTATGAGGATCCTCCTACTGCAGGATGGGAGTCTGGTAGCTCTTGCATGACGGACTCTGAAGATAAACTAGAAAGTTGGCAGAACCAGTTATATGAACACCATGGGCACAGAAGTGGCTGAACCACCAAGTCCCTCAGATGGATCAACTCACAATCACGACCTATACCTATGTTTGATGGTTCGATAGACCCTGAACCATTTATTGTACAATTCTCCACTCAGATACCTGAATCACAGAAAATGGAGGCTCTAGAGTCAGCATTCAGAGCCACAGTAGTCAGATGGTGGCAGAGCCATAAGAAGCAGATCCCTACCTAGGAAGCATGTCAGAAGCTCCTTCGCCTGAGGTTTAAGGACCAGTCAGAGAAGGCACAAAGCAAGTTCGATGGAAATACTTGCCCTCGGGCACACTTGGCCAAATGCTACGAGGCATGGAAGTATGTCCCCCAGGATGAGTGGGTACATAGATTTGTGCACACACTGGGACCACTAGCGAGGACCTGGTACGCGGAGGCTGAGCTCTGCCACGATACTGTAAGTTGGGACTACCTTGTTCATAGTTTTATTCACACCTTCTCTACTAATGATGTCTATCCAGCCTTAGATGCAACTATCAGGATAATCCATACAAAGGTATTCAATGACCAAGATGTAGCTGAACACCAACCTAGCTGGACCACACAAGAATCCCTCGCAGTCAAATGTTATAACTTTGCAATTGACGAGGATGAAGACCCCTGCAATCTTAATATCCCCAAATCAGAAGGGTGTTGCGACGTGCATGGACCAGTCGTCGAAGTTCCCAAAGTGACTCATCCCCTGAAGACACGCATAGTTAATATTGGATCTGATGAACAGCCTAAGTTTGCAACTATTGGCGACTATTGGGATGATGAGATGGTAAGCAAGGTAACCCAACTTCTCCATGAATACCAGGATCTCTTTCCAACAAAGTTTTCTGAAATGAAGGGTATCCTGGGTGATATCGGTGTAATGAAGATTCCTTTGAAACTCGATGCGAAACCTATGAAACAACATCCCTATAGACTAAATCCAAAATATAAGGAAAAGGTTAAGGCAGAATTGGAGAAGATGCTTGCGGTAGGAATCATTGAACCTGTTGAGGAATCTGAGTGGGTCTGTCCTATGGTCGTGCAGGAGAAGAAAAATAAGGGTGAAATCTGAATCTATGTCGATCTAAGGAAACTAAATGACACATGTCTACACAACCCTTTTCCCACCCCATTCATGGATGAAGTGCTTGACAATGTTGGGGGTCAAAAAATATACTCTTTCACCGACGGTTTCTCTGGCTACCATCAGATTTGAATTGCCCCCGAGGATCGACACAAGACAACCTTTGCCATTGAAATGGGATCCTTTCAGTATACTGTTATGCCCTTTGGATTGAAGAATGGACCCGCCATATTTTCTAGAGTAGTCATCTCCGCGTTTAAGGAATATATACATAAATTCCTAGAAGTTTATTTTGATGACTAGACTATTTTTGGGCTATTAAAAGACCATATAACTAGTCTGCGACTTATGTTGAACAAGTGTTGGCAACACCAGATTTCCCTGAATCTAAAAAAATGTATTTTTTGCACACCTTTTGGGATTTTTCTTGGTCACATCGTATGTAAACAGGGATTGATGATGGACCCTGTGAAGATAGCTATTATTGTGAATCTGCCCTCTCCAAAGTCTATCAAACAACTTCACATGACACTTGGTCACACCGGTTACTACAGGAAATTCATCCAAGGATATGCTCAGATTACCACTCCTATGGAAAGGCAGCTAAAGAAAAATATTAAATTTGAATGGACATCGGAATGCCAAGCAAGCCTAGACATTCTGAAGCAAAAAATGGTCACTGCCCCTATCCTAGTATTCCCTGACTGGAACAAGGAGTTTCATGTACATGTCGATGCATCCTCAATTGCTCTAGGTACTGTGCTAGCTTAGTCAGGTGCAGGTAATATTGATCACCCTATTTCTTTTGCAAGCAGAAAGTTATCTACAGCAGAGAAAAATTATACCACGACAGAACGCGAAGGCCTTGCTATGGTATATGCACTTCAGAAATTTCGACATTATCTGGTAGGATCTCATTTTAAGATGTTTACTGACCATTCTGCGTTGAAGTATTTGGTTAACAAGCCTGTGCTAGGTGGAAGAATATGCAGATGGCTGATTCTGTTCTAGGAATATGATTTTGAGATTATTGTCAAGCCCGGAAGGCTTAACTTAGGACCTAACCACTTGTCAAGACTTGAATCAGGTGAAGAACCTACCAGCTTGGACGAAGGTCTTCCTGATGCCCAATTATTTGCTATCCAGATAGTCGATGAATACTTTTAGGATATTGTTCAGTATCTATCTACAGGTTTTCCACCCCCCGAGATGACTACGCAGCAGAAGAAGCAGTTGGTGGTTCAAGCAGCAGACTTCACCTTAATAGCGGGACAATTGTATAAAATGGGACCAGATGAAATACTGCGCAGATGTGTCCTGGAGCATGAAAATCCCCTAATTCTAGCTGAGGCACACTCTGGCGCAGCAGGAGGGAATTATGGATGCAAAGCTACTGCACAGAAGATCTTGACAGCCGGGTTATGGTGGCCCATGATTCATAAATATGCAAGGGAATATTGCCACAGCTGCGACGTATGTTAGAGGACAGGTAAACCATCTCGGAGGGATGAAATGCCCCTGGTCCCATAGGTAACCTTACAAGCCTTCGACAAATGGGCTATTGACTTTGTTGGCCCCATCAACCCCCCTGCGAAGAAGTTTGGAGCACGCTACATTATTACAGCAACTGAATACCTCACCCGTTGGGCCGAAGCTCAACCAGTCAAGAACTGTAGCGCTACTACAGCTGCGAAATTTATCTTCGACCATATCCTGTCCAGATTTGGGTGTCCTCGCATTCTTATGAGCAATCAAGGATCACACTTCCTAAATAAAACTATTCAAGTACTCACTGAATAATTTCAATTATATCACCAGAAAAGTACAACCTATCATCCACAAGCAAATGGGACTGTCGAAGCTTTTAATAAGATTCTTTAGCGCTCTTTGAAAAAGGTGTGCAATGCTAACAGAAATGATTGGGATCTTCGAATTCCAGCAGTACTATGGGCTTATAGAACTACTTGCAAAAAGTTGACAGGCCATACTCCTTTTCAGTTGGTCTATGGGAAAGAGGCCATTATGCCCATGGAATACATTGTCCCTAGCCTCCGAATATCTATTTTCACCGAGATGGATGACCCAACCATCATGATAACAAGACTGCCGCAGATATTAGAACTCGAAGAGGATATATTTATTGCAGGGTTCCAGCAACAAGTGCAGAAAGCTCGAGAAAAAGCATGGCAAGATAGACACATCAAGAAGAAACAATTCCAGCAGGGTGATCTCATGCTCTTATATGACAGCAAATTTATGAAGTTCCCAGGGAAGTTCAAGACACATTGGAAGGGACCATATATAGTGCAGAAAGTGACTGATGGGGGCGCAGTCCAACTAGCTAAGTTAAATGGAGAAATTTTTCCTTCCATGATAAATGGGAGTCATCTAAAAACATACAGGGATAGACCAGGCACTTAGAACCACAGATAAAAAAGTATAAATACCAAGAACAGCTGAAATTGGGTACTAGACCATAAGAGAAGCTACTCTTCGCATTTTCGGATAACATCAGGGAAGCCGAAGGTTGGTCAAGGGTTGTCGGATCATGCGGTGTCGAAGTAGAAGGTCGTTGTTGTGTCGTAGGTCCAGGATGTGTTGCAGCCTAGAACGTGACGGATCGGACAAAATGGATTTGGTGGCATCAGCACGTGAGCTCCTCTTAATACTCGTAATTATGAGATATGGGGGAAATCTGCGCCTGTGTGTGACAAGATCTCTGGCACTTAAGCAGATTTGGCGTCATTAATACACTATGATGACCGATCCCGTAGCGGAATTTTATAAGAAAGCTACATTGGCCCATGAAAATTCTCACAAAGCACTGTTGGAATTTGCCGGGTGGAAACATGTCAAACAATTGTGAAGTCTAGGAGCTGGTACGAGAGTTCAGAGAGAGAGATCTACAGAACCTTCTGAGTAATCCTCCAGTACAGTCGTATTCGACTGAGGTACAAAGGTAGGCCCAAATTTACCCTAAATCAAGCGAAGGTTGGCCCAAATTTACCCTAACATGGAGCAACACAGGCCATAAGACCTCGCAAGAAGACTCTGGGGAGCCCCACCATGAAATCTTCCAGCATAATAGCGCCATGGCAGCTGTGTATCTAATGCAGCGTGACATGCAATTCCAGGGGACCCCAAAGTCATGGATGGTTAAGCATCGGCAACCCGAGCAAAGGGTGGGATTGCAGATGGGTCCAAACGACCTCGTCAGCATCAAACTTACAAAAAGAAGGAAGCCAGCAGCCGACAGTAGTATGTAGAGCCTCAGCACATAGCCACTCAGATGGAGCGCCAGTGGGATTCTACTGTCCGAACAACAAAGGAGTGTCCCGGGACGGGCCACTGGTGAGTCTTAGGGGCCTGTTAGGACGTGCACCCTAACAGTCCTTAGGATGGGTAACTCCGTGGGTAGGGATTCAAAATAGTATTAGGGGTGTTGGAGTTGAGTTAAATCTTCTGTTGTAATAAACCTATGGTTTAAGTCCAAGGTTTAGGGTTCCAGGTGCCCATGGTTTAGGCCCATGGTTTTGTAATTAGCACGCTATATAAATAAGCACTTGTGTAAAGATCAAAGGTTAGGTTTTTGATGTAAAGAGAATTAAGGCGAAGCTAAGGATATTTTGTAAGGAAAGGTTAAGTCCTGCAGCTGTGTGCGCAGAGGGATTTTTGTAAGAAGGTTAAGGAAAATATGTAGTTCTGTGCGTAGAGGCCTGCTGCTATGTGCGTGGATTTTAAGGACTTGAAGGGATCTACAACTGAGTGCGCAGATCAAAACTGTGGTTTTGTAGCAAGTTGAATAAAACACAGTTTTGTGGACGTAGCCCCTACACTGGGGGTGAACCACGTTATATCTGGTGTTGTGGTTCTTGTGTTGTTTCTTCTTTTGTTGTCTTTTATGCATTTATAACTGAATATACTTGATAAATAAGATCATTGCTAGATATAAGCTTCACTGCGAATTCCCCGTAGAGGGTTGTGCAAGTCACTGTTTATTTACTTATCTGCGTAGCTGTGTTTAAATGATTATTGGAACTCTGTGATTACTGTGTATAAATTATTAAAGGCTTAGGTACAGTAATATCTCTCTTTGCTTGCAGAAACCTGATTCTACGGCACCCCATAGCTGTTTCGGGTGAGACTGCAACCTGTGCGTAGGTTGTTGCCGAAAGGGCCAACACAGTGGGTCTTTTGTTGGTGCGACACAAAAGGATAAAACCTGGGTCTTCCCTACTGCCCAACACTTGGACCTCCACATTCTCAACTTGAGCCATTTTATGAGGTGGAAGAAGGCACAAAGGATTCCCTGGCGATTTCGACATGTTGAATGAATGACATCGTATGAGATGGGTTCTCTTGCACTGTTCTCTCTCTTGCTTTCTAATGATTCAGAGAATAAAATAATTTCACAGTTTCATGTGCACGATACTCTTTATATTTTTTTGTATCCTTATCTGTCTTGCATCTTAGTCTTTCAAAATTGTTTTATAGCAATGGATCTAAATCTACATGAATCATAACCGTTCATGGATGTGACCTTTGCTAACTATTGATCTCTCCAAGGTGCAATCTACACTGTCAATATTATATGCCTTGATGTCCATTTCGCAGCTGCTTGCTTTTTAATTTCCCCTAGCATCTTTGAACTGTGAAACAAACCCCGACCGTATATCTACTCTACGAGAAATCTCAACCGTTCAAATGTGTGATCCCTACCCAATTTCGTGATCCCTCATCTTGTTAACTGCCATGCATGTTTCCATAGAGAAATTATCATGTAACATCTATCTAACCTTAGCTAGATATTCGTTGTCCGAGGGTGTTGGCCCTACAAGATTTCGCATTGGCCCGTCCTCTAAACTATTGTGCACCTTCTCACCATGAAATCGTCCAGGTCCATTGATCAAATTCCCACCAGATCTCCGTCGTTCAAATTTAAGGGGTCTATTAGCATTTTGCAACCCCTAATCACCTTATCTCTCATGCATGTTTTGGCAGTGAAATTATTCTCCTCTGTAGATATTCCCCCTCTATAATCCGAACCATTAAAATGTATAGACCCCTTGATATTTTGCAGACTTGACATGCCTTTATCTCTCTCGCATATTTCCACTTCAAAACACATCTTCACCATATATTTGTCTTCTCAAGATTGTGGCTATTGGAATAGGTGAACCCTACAATATTTCATGGCCTTGACACAAGTTATCCTCTGTGTATGTTAGCCACGAGAAATCCCCATCCACCCTTTATTTTGGACAACATTTTATCATGAGGATTGAAACATGGGAAGCCTAACCTATTTTTTGCATATCTACAACTCATTCCTTCACGCATATTTCCCCAGTGAAATCTTCCTTGTCTATTGATCTGCAACACCTACTCATCCGACGGTTTACCTTGCACTCCATTTAACCTCATTTAAAAATTATGCATCTTTAGTCACCGAAACCTTTGTCAACCATGGATTTTCTTTGGCCTAGATCTGTGCCATTCATCTTGGCCATTAGAGAACTGTGAGCAGATCTTCACATCTGAACCCAATATGCAGGGTTATAACTCCAAGAATCCTTGATGTTTTCTCCTTCCACACCATAGGATAACCCAATTTGACATTCATGCTTAGGAAAATCCTCCTAAGCACCTCCAAATCACATGATATGAATTTTTTTTCCTATACCCTCCTTCATTTTCACTGCTCCAAACCTTTGCAGGTGAATCAGTGTAGTTGTCTATGTAGAAGTCTCCAAAAGTTATCACATGTGCTACTAGTGGCTCCAAATTGGGTATGATATCCTTCCTGTGAAGTAGCAAAGAACCATGTAGAACATGTTCATTATCCATTGGGATGATCCAAATCATTTCCTAAAAACCCCACATTGTGCTCTGAAAGAAAAATTAAACAGATGTTGAAAAATAAACTGAATTAATTGCTTAAAGGAAATGCTCACCATGCCAAGCTTATTCATCTCTACGTTCCCTACCTACTGAGCATCAATACCTAGTCAAATTACTTCTGATTTCAAGTGAAGCCAATCAAGAAAATGATTCCATATGCCAATTGTCTTCCCATGCTTGATCAAAAAGAGAAATTAAGAGATGAATCATAAGAGTTTATGAATAAAAATATGGTCTTTACTTCTTATAACTAACCCACCATTCTCATTGCAGAGCTTCTCCACATACCTAGCCACTTGATCATGACAACCTTTAGAAAGTTTTTTTTATGCACCTTCCATAACCCGGATGCTCCATATATTCAGCCACATGATCATAAAATCTAGGGAAGTCTCCAAATATTTATGTCATATAATTGCCCCAATACTATTGTTCAAACTACAAGTTACCTTGCATACTTTCAAGTTGTTCTTCAAAATAACCATGCAAAGGATGTTCATGACAACTTGTAAATGAGGAATCGACTACTTCATTTAAAATGCCATAACTTATAACTTGATTATTTTCATGCATTTCATGGAGAATATATTCAATAAAATCAAGTGGACTAAGCTCTTCTTGACATAAATATTATGTACTAGAAGAATAAGAAGAGACAACCCATTTAGGACCTTCATCCTCCAAGTAGTCATCCTCATAGTTATCATATATAGGTGGATTGGATATTTCTTTAAAACCACCATAGGCAGAGTTCAAAATAGGATGAGGGCATCCTTCATCAAACAAATTATAACACTCCTCCTGTATAGCACTAGGTTGATAATTTTCCTGCTCATAAAGATAAAGATTGGATTGTAGAGCATATCCTAGTTGCTCACCCTGCCCATTATCCCTTTCCACAAAATCAATGACATTGTCACTGACCTCCATTTTCTGTGTTTGATTAGAAACATTTAATATTTGTTTCATAAAATCAAATGAGGAAAATTACAATGGAAAAAATCTACCTTCCTCCCGATTGTAATCTTCATAAAAGGCAGGATTGGGAGGCAAAGAAGACTTCAGTTGTTTATCATCCCCCTCTTCCACTAGTAGAGAAGGATTTTTATGTTCTTGTAGATATTCAGGTGCAATTTTAGTTTTCTCAACCCACAAGGGTCCTTCTTCGGCTACTGAATCTGAATCTCATGCTTCCCCTAATTCCAAATGTAAAGGTGTTCTAGGGATTACTTGATACCTTGGGGAAAGGAAGGATCCCTTAGAGTCCTGATTCCTACTTTGTTTCCCTTGATTTTTTATTGGAGGTGGGTCATGGTCCACATAGAGCCTCTCCATTAGCCTTTCCATGGATTCCATTATCGTGTCGATTCTGGCCTCTTGTGAAATCGAGGGAAAAGGATGTATGGGCTCTTTATCCCTCCCTCTTTCTCCCTCCTCTCTTATTTTCTACCTAGAAGTAGTTAGGTTGATTTCTACCTCTATGGCATCATTCATCATATCGTCCAGGGAGGTTGATTTCCTTTCACTTATCCATAGGGTGAACTCATTGTCAAAAGCATCATGATATTGCAACTGGGAAGAATTAAGGGGGGGCTTGAACTGGGAAGGGATAACATGATAAATTTCATAAACCTGCCAGAAAATTCCTAGAAAGATTCATTATCCCTCCTTTTATTGGAATGGAATTTGGACAAACACTTCTTGGGGTCTTCCTTCTCTTCCTATTGGATCTTTAAAGAATCCTCAAAAGCATGATAGCCCAGAATGGAGTTATTTGGAAGACTGGTGAACCATCTCCTTGCCTCTCAAGCAAGGATTTGGGAAAGTAGTTTGATTTTAAAATCCTTATGGTCTTCTTCTTCTAGGTTAGTCCACTCTACAAACCATCCCAAGTTCTCCTTAGTTGAATACCCATTTTCCACATTAAACTTCTTGATATTCTGGGCATATCCTTGTGGAAGGTCATAAAGAACTGTAGGGAGAAGTATGGGGGTTTTTGGTCTATGGGAAGACCTGGGTTTAATTTAATAGTACCAACAAAACCCCTAGCTCATTGGCCCTTTCAGCGATAGACCGCAGAACGGCCTGAACTCTCACCTGAAGTGATCTTGGATGGTTTGGCTGAAGACTCAAGTGTCCTCAACCAAGTTCTGTGACATCCTATTGGTTCTTGTCTCTTCTTATCCAGTGGAACCTCTCTACGAGGCGATGTTTCTCTCCTCCTACCTAGATTTGCTAGAGGACTAGCTCTTAGTGCACCGCAGCTTCCTGGGCGATGCGCAAACTATCCCCCTCTGCTCAACTCTTACCCTGCGATATCTCACACCACAACTTCTCTGACAGTGTGATATTTCCCTTCTACGCCGTGATATCTCCTATAGTAAGGCTTGATATGACTCTCAAGGTCTAAAGACTTCCTCCCTGAGGTATACTTAATTGAGTTAAACAGCCTCACTTAGACTTCTATAGTCTAATATGCTTAACATCGACTATGTGCAATCTTGCTGAACTTGTATACCTAAGTCAATTTAACACTATAACTATTAACTATCATGAACCAAGCACTGGTGAACTCATAAACAGAGTACTTAACAGATTCAACTCATAGTTATCTTTCTAGGCTACTGCAAAGTGAAGGATAGCAAGCATACATTCATTAACTATAAGCAAAGTTCATGTAATGAATACAGATAGTAAATAAGTAAACACAATCACATGAAACAGTCACACAACACACGTATTTTACGTGGTTCACTTCCATGGGGGAAGCTACGTCCATGGGAACTGGTTTATATATTATATTTGATAGAGTAAACACAGTTCCTCTGCAACCTAATATGCAGCCTGAGATCTTCTGGGAAACTCTCCGCACACAGCCGGGAGCCCTTCTCTCTCAGATCTCTTCTCTCTTATATTGCTTCTTCTTACAATATACTCTTCCTCTCTCTCTCTCAATCCCTTCGGATTGCTCAATCCCTGCATATTGTTACACTCATGCTCTAGGATCTAGCTACTAGTTACAGTAAGATAACTACAGACTGAAAAACAGAACCAGAGCTCGATTGTCTCTTGAGCCAACAGACCAACTGAATAGCTAATTGTCTATCTGAATGTCTAGCTAGCTAAATGTCTGAACAGCTAACCTTTCACAATACAAGATACATGCTTTTATAGCTGGCCCGAAGGTCTCACCATTACAAGACTGTGGGCCTTTCCCAATAGTAACCTAAAACCCTAACTGTGAAAGTCGGCCTATCTATACTTTGAACTGCCGCTTTCCATCACACCACAGCTTTTTGCAGTCTTCCACACTTCTCGGCACTGATCACCTTAGAGTCAACGCTTTCCATCTATATCCTAGGAATGATTTATTCCCGATTCTGGGTTGATCTTGACCACTTTATGGCCATCCAGAATTGGTAACTGCGCTTTACAGCAGAATCTACTTTATTCTGCTTTTTCTGCTTTATCCTACTTTTCTATGGATAAAGCAAAGCTAGTCAACTAGGAAATTGACAGCTTTTGTTGCCAACCCATCCTCCATTGTTTTCTCTCCATATTCTAGGATTAGCAAGTCTTTCCTTCACTCATCATCACTCACACATGCTATTTCTAATTCATGAGGTGCTTGGTATATTGGGAAAGTGCTTTAGTCAACTATGGGGTTTATCATAATTAGTAAGCCTACTTTATGAGCTAGCTTGGGTTGTCTTCATGCAACTCCCTTTTCCTTTATAAGGATGTATTTATACCTATGTAATAATATCAATTATCATTTATTGATCATTCATTAATGTGTGTTCATTAATTATTCTTCTTCTCTCCTTATGCTAATTCTCTACAATTCTCGGTGAGGTTAATTGTGTGCATAGATCCTTAGCCTATTTATGAAATTCCTTATGCCATCAAGGCTTTAGAATTTCTACATGGTATCAGAGCTAAGGTTCTCAAAGTTCAAGTTCTACATGCTATCAGAGCTGAGGATATCAAAGCTCTACATGATATCAGATCTTTGAGAGTTCATTAATTAATCCTCCTTTTTTAGATTTGCAGGTTTATTTTGCTGGTTCAACTTCGAATGGATTCAAGAGTATCAGTTCCTCTTCCTTCTCCATTCACAAGCTATTCAGAGTGGAAACTGAATATGATTTCATATTTAAAGATACAAGGTCTCTATGAGATATCTATTGGAGCTGGTGAAGATTCTTATGAAGAGCCAAGTGACTGGTTGAATGACTATAATATATCAATCGGAGATATTTGTCTATCTATCTCTCCATGCATTTTCTACCTTATTGATTTTGTTGATTACCCAAAGGATCTCTGGACAACATTGGATATAGTTTTGGGAAAGGACAATGAGGATCCTTCTAGCTATGTGGAGAGTTCCTCTAGCTCCTCAATGATTTCTCTTTCTCAAGATGTCTCTGCCTCTACAGTCTCTGATGAAGTTGATCATGAAGAAGAATTTTCTCATACAGTTCCTGTTGCTACTACTCTCCTTGATTCGAATGCTTCCTATTTCAATCAAGAAGCAAATATTGAAGAGCCATCTTTTTCTATGTCTCTTGAAGTAGAATATCTTGATTCATACTCTTATGATGTCGCTGATGAAAAAGAAGTGAATAATGGAGATGCTGTTGCTATTGATGATTCACTCACACATGCAGTGTTCTCTATGTCTTCTATCATGGATTTTGAGATCCATATCCCAGACCTCTCACACTTTGTGCATGCCTCTCTTCTTTATGGTGCGCAACCCAGTGACTTCCATGATGTTTGCTTAGCCAAATCAAGTCCTCCAAGTGTTTTTCCACTCACGATACTTGAACCCATGTGCTTTTACAGCTCCTCCTTTGTTCTTGGCACTCATTCTCAGAGCCTCCTTGAAGATTTTGAACATCACTATCTTTCCTCCTCTCATACTTCTACCATAGATGATTCTTTACCAGTATATTCCCATGAGTCTACTGTTGTGCTTATTTGTGATCTCTTGGATTCTTTGGAAGCTATATCAACCCATGGATCCCATGCATTTGCACTCTTTGATCCCATGCCTTCTCTATGTTCCTACATGATCACTTGCACACATCCTCTCTGTGTAAATGAAGATGGAGACATGATACATTCGCTTGGAAAATTATTTCACCTATCTTGAGCTCATTTCATCTCTACTGGTTCGAAGTTCAAGTCATATCATCATATTGGAGCTAATTACAAGTCTCAAGATCCTTCATTATTGCCTTCACATGATTGGATTTCAGTTGTTCTGCATGGTCCCAGTTTCCATTCTGTAGTTGTCCTTGATCTAGGTGAGTAGATTTATCTTCTTCCCAAGAAGAAGATTCCTCCAGACATCAGCATTTAGTTTTGGAGCAGCAGCAACACCAGCAGCTCAAAATGTTTGATATTTCTTTTGATGTCCTTTATTGAGGGAGGATTTTCCCCTTGACATTTTGCCTCTTTCCTCATTTCTTTGGACAACATAAATTGAAAAAGGGTGACCATAGCTTTATTGCTGGGCCCTATATGCATATATATTTCTGATTAGTTCAGGAATACCATTATAAAGTCAGGCTTAAAGGGGGGTGTTGGAATATAATAAACCCACTCATAAAATAATTAATCATTATTTGATTAATTTCCTACCCACTAGCCTAGATAGTTGGCATCCACTTGCACCTTAGATTAAACACTTGCCATTGATATGCTAGGAATGATTTATTCCTGATTCTGGGTTGATCTTGACCACTTTATTGCCATCCAGAATTAGTAACTGCGCTTTACAACAGAATCTGCTTTATTCTGCTTTTTTTGCTTTATCCTGCTTTTGTATGGATAAGGTAAAGCTAGTCAACTAGGAAACTGGCAGCTTTTGTTGCCAACCCATCCTCCATTATTTTCTCTCCATATTCTAGGATTAGCAAGTATTTCCTTCACTCATCATCATTCACACATGCTATTGCTAATTCACGAGGTGCTTGGTATATTGGGAAAGTGCTTTAGCCAACTATGGGGTTTATCATAATTAGTAAGCCTACTTTATGAGCTAGCTTGAGTTGTCTTCATGAAACTCCCTTTTCCTTTATAAGGATGTATTACCTATGTAATAATATCAATTATCATTTATTGATCATTCATTAATGTGTGTTCATTAATTCTTATTCTTCTCTCCTTATGCTAATTATCTACAATTCTCTGTGAGGTTAATTGTGTGCCTAGATCCTTAGCCTGTTTATGAAATTCCTTATGCCATCAAGGCTTTAGAATTTCTACATGCTTATTTTTCTTATGTAGCTTGACAGAAGGATCTTGGTAAAGGTCATATGTCTAGGACAAAGAGATGCTTCAGTTATTAAAGAAGGGTATACAAGGGTGAAATCACGGTCTTGTCCTGAGCATAATAAATAATGTAAAAATGCTTTGACCAACCCGGGGAAGGATAGGAAAAAAATTATTAGAAAGGACAAGATATCTTGAAGAAGATTCAGAATGGAGTGCCTCATTTTTCACCATGCCTTCCCAGGATTTTTATATTTATCCCCTTCTTCTCCACAGGGTTTCCATAGAAACTATGAAAATATTTGCATCTTATTGGTGGTCGATATTCTTGGTGGAGTCACCTTCCAAGGATTTGAGTGTATTCGCTAGAGCATATACAATGAACATGTGTCTAGGACTAGTTGCTCAACTAGGTCATAGAACTAAAACAATGTCGATCTCGGTTATCAACCCAAATGGCGCTTCTCTGTCTGAGTGTCGACACTTCATACGTTGGCACAAGAAAAGACATTTATGGATTGAAGGTTGCCTAAACACTATAGACGGGCATGACATGAGATGCATTCACTATCCAACCAGTTTGCCACTTTACCTTTTCAATATGTTTATTTTTGTATGTGATTCTTTCCACAGCAACTTGCGTACATACACGATTATCTCCATAGCATACCACGTACTGTACATGAGTATTGTCATCGCAACCCACGTACATATCTGTACGTGGGTTTCCCTAATAGAAACTCGCATGTCATACATGGGTTGTCGGTATCAATACTTATGTATGCCTCCATTTGACATTTAAAATAATATAACATGATTAATGGATATTTGTTAAGCCCTAATAATTAAATATCTTAACTGTCTCAACCTCCTCAACCTTTGAAACTTCTCTATTTCCCTAAGTATAAATAGAGGCCTTGGGGAGGGAATTGATCAATCATACTTGGAGAGCAAAGTTATGCTAGTGTTATATCTTTAAAAGTCTTTGGAGCAGCAGAAATCATAGTCCTTTGGTTGTAGAGGAGTCCTTATTTCAGGTGTTGGGTTGTACACTTATCTCATTCACTAATGTTAATAAAAAGAATCCTTCTTCCAACTTTGTGTTGAGTCTCTTTCATGTATCATGGTTTGATGAATATTTATGATTAAGCACTCTATATATTGTTTATCTAACCTGTCATATATCCATGTGTAATATTGTACTTGGAGGATTTTCTCTTTGCAGGTGAAGGAGGTGCATCCCTGAAAGATTTGGAGAGGAGCAGAACCAGAGAAGAGAAAGCTTGGATCAACCGTCGCTAATTGGGTGAGTTCAACATTTCTTCCTATTCCTTTTCTGTACTTTAAAGCTGATTGTTTGCAAGTTTTAAGAGTATGTTGGTAACCCTAGACCCTCAGTTATAAGGGTGTTTATTCTTGAACAATAGAACTAGCGACTCCGCTGGGGAGCCCAAACTATTGTGGGTTATTTCTGTTTATCGTTTCATAGTCTTTGCTTTGAGTCTCTGTTTGTTATCCTATCTTGGTTCATGCTTAGGATAGTGTTTGAAGACCTTGAAAAATTTTCCTTTTTAGAAAATGTTGTACCTATATGTGGGTTTCTCTTGCATACAGTCACGTACAGAGGGTTGCATATGCGGGTCGCTTTCTAGGATAGTCACGTACAGTACCCGGGATGCCCTTATATACAGTTTCATACAAGCCTTAGATTTGGATTTTTTGGGTTAGGGTTTGCTTGTCCCTGTCCCTCTATAAAATTTGTTGCTGGTTGGTTTTCCTTATAAGCACTCTACTGTGAGTTTGATGACCTTGTTGGCCACACCTTCTGCTTTCTTGTAAATCCATTGAGTTCTTTTGTTTGGGTTGTTTTTCTGTTGCAATTTGGAGTGGATTTGCCTATTTGGGTTATAGGTCCAAGTGTTGGTTGTCTGAATTAGTGATCAGGGTTCTAGACACTGTTTATACCTTTCTATTTTCAGATAGTGATTGGTTTTCCACTTGCCTTTGTGTGATTTCAGTGGTTTCCTTTCATTGTATCCACCCAAGATAGGGTTCCATGTCTTCCTTAGGTGGTTGATGCTTGGTCTTATTAATCTTTTTACTTCACTTTGCTTACTTTATACAGTTAATTTAATTCAAGCATACTCAAAGTTTAGTGCATTTAGGTGCATTGTAGTCTTTGAGCATTTTAAAAAGTGAAAAGAAAAAAAATTAAAATATTTTGCATTTGATTTTGCATAGAGTAGTTTTACTTCCAGTTTTTAAAATATAATCTCAAAAACTACAAAAATATAGTCTTAGTGTTCTCTTTATCGTTGCATTTTTCATCAATTTATATTTACAAAAATAAAAAAGAAGTTTGTTTTAGTAGTGATAATTTGCTTTGAAAACATACACCTTTGATTTTTATATTTCTTATCGAGTAAAAAACATCATAGTCCTTCACTCCACTTCCTTCTAAGTAAAAAATAGCCTTTTAAAATAAATGTAATAATTAAAATTTATTAGTACTTTTTTATTTTTTAGGGCCATACACCTACTAGCTTAGGCTAGACTTGTGGGATAAGAAGTGTAAACTTCCCATAAGTTTTAAAATTCAGACATAGTGGGCTTATCGATAGGTAAATACTTCTCTTTATCAATAGCATCTGGGAAGCTCCTCTCAAATGGGAGTCAAGCATGAGGCTGCGTGGAGGCATTGGACTGAGGAGATAACCCTCTAATTCCTTCTCAAAACATAAATCAGGACTTTTACACATCTGGGGATTCTATCCTAGATAGATTTTTGGGCTCAGATACCCTTCCCATGCGTATGAGTTAGGCTTGCAACTGTCCCCCCAGAATGTTGGTATAGCTAAGGTAGCCTCTAGTCTCTTAACATCTAGGGTTCATACCTAGGTAAACCAGAAGTCTATTTTTGGTTCACCTTAGACGGGCTTGGAAGGTAACCCTCGTTGAAAGTGTAGGATGGAAATGGGTGATTCCTCTGCTTGTGCCTAAGAACCTCTTCAAGGATGCCAAGTAAATGTTATTCAGCTTTCGTTTGGAAAGAATATCTTTTACCCTTGCAAACTGTTGAGACTTTAGGAATTTTCATAGTGATTGCTCTGTGGTTTGTCTATGTTTAGTCAACCTTAGGGTTTGAATTGTGAAATTTACAATCCTAGAGGACCAACCTATTGGAAGGTTACAAAGGTTGCAAAACCTTCCTCCTCTCATCACATTGCAACCTCCACCTCCACCTCAAAGGCAGAGATTGGACACGGATGGTTCATTTGAACTGATAGGAGTAAGTGAAGTTCCAGGTGAACCAGCACTGAGCTAACTGTTTTGGTTTTAATATAGTTGAGATATAAGACTTGTAGGCTAGTGAGTTTGCAAGGAATTTTAATACACCCTTTACTAACTTAAACGATCCTGTGATCATCCAGGTTAGGCCTTTTGATTCACCTATTTTAGGTGTCCCTGTGGGTAGGATAATGTCTACTATAGGAGAAAGTTCTTTTTCTTTCACCTCATCCTTTTCGGCTGAAGGGGTACTACCTCCCCATTAAGTGCCCCTAGATCTAGCATAACTACTACACCATTGACTCCAGCGAGCTGGGTGGTTCGACTGCCGATTCCCACAAGCATAGAAGGTGCTTCTAGTGACATGGTTACTAGGATTCCTAGTATACCTAATGTTCCTTCCTCCTTTGTACACACTGCCCAAAGTGTTCTGGTAGGATCCTCAAATTTCGTCCAAGGATTTCCTTGGAATGGGGGGCATATTCCCCCATCCACTCCATACATAGGCCCATCACCATAATATGTAGGAGTGTAGTTTGGAAACCTTACCTGTTACGGGCAAGGTTTCCAAACTCTGATCTTGTCCCCATTCATGAGCTCTCCCTTTTCATTGTTTAGTGGAGGGACACCTGCTCCCTTTTTTCAAAACCTAGTTTCGACTGGGATGGCCTGAAACTCATATACTGCACCTCCCACCCACAATTCTGTGGATTACAGATGGAATCTATTTTGAAGTAATCCATCCACTTCGCAACCAATGGCAGGGGGAAACCCCACCTTTACATATGGGAATTCAAGGGCAAGTCCCTCTAATCCCCAGACTTGCACGTTTAGTGCTCCAGTTCGACCCAAGCTTCCATTCTTGGAAACATTAAAATTTCCATATTTGTCAAAATTGATGAACGACCCAATGAGGCATGACCTCTCGTGGCCACCTATTCCCACCAAATTGCCATCGAACATCCCAAAATTCGAGCTCAAAGTTGGTGAAGATCCTGGGGCTCATTCCACCACTTTTCATTAATGGTGTTCTTCTAATTCACTAAATGAAGATTCAGTCAGGTTAAGGCTATTCCAAAGAACCTTAACGAGTACTGCAAAAAAATGGTACATTAAGTTGCCTTCTATCGCGTTTAGTAGTTTTTGGGACCTGCCTAGTGCATCTCTTAGCCACTTTCAGCTTTCGGTCCAGTACGATTTTGGAATGGACTTGTTATCTACATTTAGGAAGAACAAGGCTACCCACATCTTGAATCACATCCAAGAGTGGAGAAGGTGAAAGAGCCTTATAAAAGCCACTATTCCTCTTGAGTTCTTACTAGAGTGGTTCCTTAAATCCATGTTGCCTTACATATCTAAGGACGTATCCACTTCAAGAGTGACAAATGAAGAAGAATCCATTATCAGGGCCCAATAATTGGATTTGATTTATTCACAATCTAGGATCTTGTATGAGATTATCCTTGAGGCACCGAGGCCTGCCCACGATGCAAAGAAACCTAAGCATGGACCCCATGCTAATGGTGTGGTTAGGTCCATAAAATCTCCCAATGTAGAGTCTTTGGCCAAACAGCTTCATCAGCTATTCGTCGAGCATTCTATGGGAGAGGAAGAAAAGGATTTCCCCTCCCTTGAAAGTGCAAATGTTTTTGCACAAACCTCTCAAAAGAGAAATCATCATCCTGGTGGGAATAAGGAGAGAGGAAAGAAAGGGGAGGTAAATCAAAACAAGAAGAAACCCACAAATAGTGCTGATGGGGGCAAGAAATAAAATAAAAAGGTGAAGTTCCCATGTAAGTTGTGCCACAAGGATCACCTCACTCACCTTTTTCCCCTTATGGAACAAGCCCAGAAGCTGCTGAAAGCTCAACAACTGGTTGCCCTGAAGGATCCTTTTCCTGAAGGGAAGAACTCTCCTTCAGCTTCTAATGTAGCAAGGGGCACTCTAGGTGCCCCTGACCCCAACTATATCAACATGGTTCATTCTTTGACTTTGCTACAGACTAGGAATAAAAACTATGAAAAAGATACTTCTGAGAAGGGTAAGTATATAGGTGAAACTTCTAACACTCTCACAATCGAGAAGCCTGCTGAAACTATGCCTAAGATACTGAAAGGTGTCTTTAAGAAGACCTTGCATAACCCTAATGTTAGGGCTGCTTCAAACTACTCCGTGGTTGAAGACTTATCCCAAAACCCTTGTCCAATGTCAGCTTTATTGGTGTTACAGAGCTGTCCCACTTAGCGGGATGCCCTCTTAGTAGCCTTAGGCAGCATGGACACGTTGAGTCTCATTGTGAAATTTCACTTGTCTAATGTTAAAATGTGCCTACCTTACCATGTAGCCTTATCAATAGATGTCATCCATGGTGGAAATACCATTGGAAGGGTAGTTGTTGATGAGGGTGCTTCTGCATCCATTATGTCCTTATCATGTTGGAAAGCTCTCCGATCCCCAAAGTTTGTCCCATCAAACACTTTGCTTACTTCTTTCGATGGAAGGTCATTTCATCTGCATGGTATCCTACTGGATTTTGAAATCAAGCTGGCAGGGAAAGCAGTGTTTGTTGAGGTGGAAGTGATTGATGCACCTTTGGACTATAATTTGCTTTTGGGAAGAAGCTGGACTTATGCCATGTCCACTATTGCATCAGTCATCTTTCGGGTGGTAGTTTTTGCACATGAAGGAAAGTTGGTTACTGTTGACCAACTCAATTTTACTCGAAAAGGCCACATGGAGTCTAATGAGTCCATTGTGCCATTGGTTGATTAGGTCAAACCTGCTGCACAGAGCTTGGGGGATGGAATGTACGCATCACTGATGGGCACATTTGATCTTCTAGCCCCCATTAACTATATTGGTTCTACTAGTGTGGGGAAGTCCATAGCCACAGTTGTTGATAGGACTGATCCTTGGGTTCTCCTTTTCCCCCATGAAATAGAAGTTCCCTTATCAGCGGTGGAAGTGGATTACCAAGCTATCACTCAAACAACTGTTGATCCTATTCCAGACCCTCTCACAGTCTCAGAGGGCCTAGAAGAAGTCTATTTGCCTACTTGGGCGTAAAACTCTTTGCACTCTACGGACTATTTAGGTATGGTTTTACCTTCTGATGAAGCCATTATGGAAGCCATGTGTGGGCATGGTAAGATCTATGAAGATCTTCACCATCGATCCTATTTTCTTCCAGATCTAAGCATGATAGAAAATCAAGAGTTTCATATGATACTGTCAGATGATGTTGATACACCCATCAATCCCTTACCCAAGGAAGGAATGTTTGTTGGGGGGAATATGGAAAGTATTTATGCTACCATCCCTATCAACATCTCTGTGAATCCAGATGTCATGGAAAATATACATAGAGGAGCAATTGCTCTCTTGAGGAGATTGCAATCTATACGGCCTTGTTCAAGGAATTCCATGACGTCTTTGCTTGGTCATATGAGGAGATTCCATGCATTGATCCATCGATAGTTGAACATGAGATATGAACATACCCTGACGCTAAACCTGTTCAGAAAAAGTTGATACCTATTAACCCGCATAAAGCTGCGCCTGTGAAGGCTGAAGTTGAAAAAATGTTGAAGGTTGGTTTTATTTATCCCCTAGCTCTGACAGAATGGGTATCCAACCATTTTCCTGTTGATAAGAAGCAAGGGACCATACGTGTCTGTATTGACTTTAGAGATTTGAATAAATCCTGTCCTAAGGACAACTATCCCATGCCATTTATAGACCAGATTATAGATGCTTGCGTGGAAAGTGAAGTGTTCTCGTTTATGGATGGTTTCTCTGGATACAATCAAATTCAAATAAAACCGAAAGACCAACATAAAATTTCTTTCAATTGTCCTTGGGGTACCTTCGCGTACAAAAAAATTCCCTTCAGATTGAAAAATGATGGGGCAACCTTTCAACGGGAAATAAACTTTGCCTTCCATGATATCAAAGCCATTGTTGAACCTTACCTTGATGATCTTCCTACACATTCTTGTAAGAGGATTGACCACCCAGATCACTTACAGTTGATATTTGAGCGATGAAGATACTATAAGATCCGCTTGAATCCCCACAAGTGTGTGTTCTGTTTCGAGTCAAGGAGACTGCTCGGGTTAATTATATTTAATAGAGGCATCTAGACGGATCCATTAAAAGTAGAGGCCATTGTAAATCTGCATCCTCCTCGCTCTATCAGGCAACTTCAAAGCTTGCAGGAAAAGTCTAATTTTCTTTGACGTTTCATTGTTAACTATGCCAATATTACTAAGGGTTTCATGTGCCTATTAAAATAGGACACCCCATTTGTATGGGATGAAACCGCACAACTTGCTTTCAAGCCATTGAAAAAATATTTGTTGTCGACACCCTTACTTCGTCTGCCAGATTACTCTAGGGATTTTATATTGTATCTAGTAGAGTTCGAGTCGACCATTGGGGTAGTCCTAGTCCAGGAAGATGATAAGATCTAGGAGCATGTCATTTACTATCTTAGGCAGGCTTTATCCAAACCTGAACTCAGGTACTCCCACATTGAGAAATTGGCCTTAGTAGCTATCTATGCTATTCAGAGGTTACATCACTACATGTTACTGAGGACTACAATAGTAGTGGTGGATGTTAATCCTTTTTAGTATGTTTTGTCCTGACGGATTGTTGGAGGAAAATTTAATAAATGTATAGTGATTCTCCAATATTTTGACTTGGATTTCCAGTTTTCTAAGTCTAAAAAGTCATTAGTTTTTACTGAGCTTATAGCAGAATTTCCAATGGAAGAATATGTAGTTACTGAATAAGACTCATTCCTAGATGATCATATCTTCTTGATATCCACCTCTGATCCCTGGTATGGAGACATACTTATATATCTCTAGAATTTGAAGTATCCCATAACTTCCTTGTGGGAGGAATGATGTAAATTACGCCTTCATGCTAAGAACTACCTCATCATAGGAGATACTTTATATCGAAGAGGGGTAGATTCTATTTTGTGTCGATGTCTTACCCATGAGGAAGCAGATATTGTCCTGAATGATTTCCACAGTGGAGCATGTGGGGGTAATTTATTTGGGTTAGCAATGACCCAGAAGATATTACGTGCCAGTTATTTTTGGCCCACAATCTTCAAAGATTGTGTGGAAGTGGTGAAGCATTGTCATCCCTGTCAGCTTTACACCAAAAAAATGCGGTCACATCCTGCTCTGTTGTTTCTTGTTGTCATGATGGGCCACTTCATGAAGTGGGGGATTTATTACATCATGTGCAACCCGGCCTCGGCTGGGGGACACAAATATATCATTGTCGCTGTGGACTAATTTACAAAATGGGCAGAGGCAATGCCCACGTTTAAAGCTAATGGGGAAACAACAACTTTCTTCATGTTCAATAAGATTATAGCACGGTTTGGTATACCCAAGGTGATTGTCACTAACCATGGAATTCATTTTCAAAATAGCATGATGAAGGGACTAACCACTATTCTTGGATTTAGACAAGAACATTCATCTTCGTACTATCCTCAAGCAAATGGTTAGGTTGAGGCTGTTAACAAGACTTTGAAGACTATCCTCAAACGTACAATTGATGCATCTTGTTCTAAATAGAATATCATGCTATGCCATGATCTTTGGGCATACTGAACTAATGTAAAAACTACTATAGGTATCTCCCCCTTCCAACTCATTCATGGAGCGGAAGCCATTACCCCGGTTGAATGTGAAATACCGTCGTTGAAAATAGATATTCATGTGTTACCCGATACGACAGAGCTTGAAGAACATCTAGCACACTTAGAACACCTTGATGAACATCGTAGAGATGCACTGACAGCTAATCAAGCTCACAAGAATAGGCTCAAAAGACAATATGATAAGTCAGTTAAACCTCAGATTTTCTCTGAGGGGTAACCTGTTTGCTTTGGGACCAAGACAAAGAACCCCTGGGGGTAGGAAAGTTCAAGGCCATATGGTTAGGACCTTATTTCATGTTGAAGGTCTTAAATAAGGGCACATATGAGTTAATTTATTTTGATGGGAATAAGCTACCTGAGCCTAGAAATGGGCTCTACCTAAAGAAGTACTATGCTTAGGCTTAGTGCTTTTTCTTGTATTTTCTTGTATGTATTTTTATGTACACTAGTATGTTGATTTGTGTTTTTTATACCATATGCTGGTTGTTTCAGATGTCTTCTGAGAGGTACGTAGGTTTCGCTGATGGCGCTAGTTGCCACACTTGTAATCTTGCTTCAACGGCATGGGTCATTTATTCTCCCTCAGGACAGTTAGTTGCCTCAGGAGGTACTTGCCTAGGTCCTGCTTCTAATAATTTTGCTGAGTATAGAGATATAATTTAGCTTTTATGGGATGCTTTGTCACGTGGTATCGCCCAGTTGAAGGTTCAACTAGACTCTCAACTGGTGGTTTCCCAGCTCAATTGAGCTTATCAGATGCGGAACTCTATTCTATTGCATCATTTCATGCAAGTTAGGTTATTGGAAATAAATTTTGAGTTCATTACATTCAATCACATTCCAAGAAATCAGAATTCATTAACTGATGCATACGCTAATTACATTTTGGATTTGCATCTAACACATATTTCATAAAAATATACAGCATATGCATAAAAAACATTTGTAAATAAATTGACACAATATATATATATATGTGTGTGTGTGTGTGTGTGTGAATATCTTTCAATATATAGGTTGAGTCTCTGATCCTCAGATCCAATCATAACTGTATAATATATAAAAAATATACAAAATATGGATCATAGTCCATCAAACGCCCTAGATCTAAGCTAGACCACCCTGGTCCCTCCGGTCTCCCCGTGCTCTGGCTTCTTCATCCTCCTCGGCTTCAGCAACCTCAACAACATCTATGTATACTAAAACTGCTTTGGCCACCCACCACAAAAGGCGTATCCAGACAGGTGGAACTCCAACCACAAACTTCTGCATGACGGCTGGGATGTGCTCTATCTGCAAGGTGGGTACTCTTTGGGTAAGCCTGTCTAGCTTCCCCTCCAGAACCCTAATAAGCCCATGGTCTTTGCCTAAGACAGGACACACATACATGCGTGGATGTCCTTTAGGGTAGACCAATCCAATATCTGCATTTTGACATGTTTATAACATTATAACTCTTATACATATGTGTATATCTCTATATTTTAAAATTCATAAAAATTTTAAAAACTTGAAAATAAAAATTACCTAGCTCTCCCCATGCTCCTCCTGGAGGGATGACAAGGTTTGGATCACCTCAAAAATCCATCCTAGCATATGGAAACTGCTCCCATGCTGGAAACTACTGCTCCCACCAAAAGTAGAAGTCATCATCATACACACTCTACATTGAACCACCTCCTCCCTGGCGAAGGAAGATATCTCCCCATCTGCTCATCCTAGGCTATCAAAGAGATCAAACTAGTAGGGGTATTGCAGGGCTCAATCCCAGCACTCTCTCTCGAAGAAGGAAACTAGTATGCTAGAAAATCTAAATTTCTTCCTCATTCCTCTCTTGCAGTCAGAGAGTTGGTTTATCAAAATCAGGACAACTCCCAAACACCAATCATATAAATCCCCCTGCATGCAATCCATTTCCAACCTCATTTGGTTCCATGTAGCTAGATAAAGAGAAGATGATCCCACAACCCTCACTATGGTACTTGTCATTACCTGTAAAGGAAGATCACATATATGTGTAATAGGGATGCAAATCCCTCTCTTTTGGGTACCTTGTGCGCAATATATATCAATGTACTTTTGGACACTTAGAGGATCACCACCTCTGTCGGTGCCCTCCAAGTTGAATGGAGCTCCCCGTCGTGATAGACCAGCGATGAAGTAAATATCCTTTGATGTAATCTCCAAGGATTCACCTTGAAGGTCAAACATGCCTAAATCATGGTCCCAGTAGTTTATCATGAACTCTAGCAGGCGGACATTGGCCTGCATAGGTGATGTGAAAAATAACTTCAACAACCCACTTGAACATAAAAAATTCACCATGGGGGAATCCTGGAGTGCTTCTTGATCCATATCTTCATGCTCACACTCCCTCCACTCAAGCGCCATTTTCAGAACTAGCAAAACAACCATTGTAAAAATTTAGTTTCATGTAAAAATTCATAATTTGGACCCTAAATACTGCTTTTCCCCTTCACGTAGCATACACGATTGTCCTTTAGGGAAACCCACGTACATAATGTGTGTATGCGAGTTTCAATATAATGAAACCACATACACATCGTGACTTGCTTAAGGGTACTCAAAAATATAAAATTGGGGCCTAAATTTAAAATTTTCTAGGATAAAATTGAAGAGCTTGGGGTGTAGCCTTACCTAACACTTGCAGAATTGGATTTCGTCCTTTGGATTGTAAACACCGATCGAATGAAGGTAGAGGTGAAAACTTGTTTTTTTTGGCTAAAATTCAAAATGGTTAGTTTTATTTAAGTTTTTGAACTATTTATAGAAATTATATTTCTTATGTGGGTTTATTCCCTATAGTTCACATTTTAAAAAACTAATACCATCCCTTTTTTCCTTGTAACAGGTTTTTCATTGTTCTAAAGTGTTTTTTGCTCATATAGGGTGATTTTTTGTCATTTCATATGCATTTTGCATCTAAATTCATCTTAAACATAGAAATTAACATTTTTAACCATGGACTATGGTATTTTGAACTGTTAGCTCATTGTCTTTACCATCGTTCTTCCATGGATAGGGCCTTCCTCTCACGAGTATCCTCATTTATAATCTCTGTTGTCTTTTGATACTCATGCTACAGCTGTCTTAGGTATAGAGGAATAATTTTAGCTAATTTTCACACCAAATGGAGACTCATTTTGGTCTCTTTTTATAGGCTATCCCTTTATAGGACTCCCCATCCTTATGGATTTTCTTTAGGCCCAGTTTTGGCTCGTTAAAATAGACTTGACTGCCGAGTTAACTTGTCCATTCAAGCTCGTTAAGAATATGTGACTGGGCATCTGCATTGGTGGTAGGTTATCTCTTTCTTGGACCATGCGAAATAACACGGGAAAGGATCACTCTCTTTTCTATGAAATTCAAAAGAGTATTCTGAGGCATAGGTTTATCACTTTTCCAAACCTGTGGGACTAAATTTACAGAAAAGGAACTCCTGACATGAGCTTAGTTTTCTCTTTTTTGTGCTCTAGGCCTAAACATGAAAAATATTCTGAGTGTACTTTATGTCTTTTTCATGCTCGTTAAACTCTAAAGAACAAAGCATCGAGTTTATTGTTCTAAGCCCCATTTCACGTACGCAAATGGATCTTTCCGAGTGATCTTGCTTTCCTTCACACTTGTAAAACTCAAGCTATATGCTGCTCTCAAAGGAGCGTTGGGTAGGTGGTAATTTAACCTTTTTTGGACCTCCCTGACTAAGTACGAAAAAGGTTCACCTTTTCTGCTACGGAAGTTAAGAGAATTATTATATGGCATGTTTTATACTTTTCTGGCCTCCAGAGACTAAATTGGACAAAAAAGGACCCCCCTGGAGTCTTCTTTGGAGTTTTCAGACTCTCTAAATGTGAAAACACTGACTGAGCATGTACTAGTTTGGGCTCATTAAATCCATGAATTAGTGACACTATCAAGAATTATTCCCTCTTCTCTTCAAGCTTGTTAAAAAATGAAGAGAGATCCATGTTGACTTTCCTGCACTCATTAACATTTAACAGGGAATGTAAGGAAGAAGTTTTCTCTTGGTTTTTAGTTAGTGGAAGCATGTCATCCTTGAACATAGCACTCTCTGTCTTTTCCAATACCCATGTCTCAGTGTTCACTTTCAGTTCATCTATTACTTTGAGTTTATTACTCCTCCTCTTATCAGTTCTACTTGGGGAATTTGATCATGTCTCCTACATGACAGATAAGTCTAGCTGTTCTATCTATAAAGTTAAAAGCTACCTTGGGTCATCTCTATGTCATGCTCATTGTTCAAGGACTTAACTCAATGTCTAATATATATCCTAATCCCATCATAGTCGTATCTATTATCACTTGTGTCTCCCTTCCTTTATCGAGTTCCTAGTCACTCTTGTGATCCATTGGAGGATCTATTTCCTTCCTTATCACAGTATGGTTCCACATCAGCATTTCCTGATGACGAATACCTAGATTTTTGACGATCATACCTTAGGATTCACTTTCATCATGGGTTAATTCCTTTGCTTCAGTTGTTGATTATTTCCTATTGATTGACAATTTGTTGAATCCGCTCCATGTTCGACTTCAAACTACATCTATTCACATGGCTTGGATTGTACTGGTTCTTTGGGATTATTTATGAATACCTTAGTTCCTTGTCTATGGACTAAGTTGCACACGATTATGTTCTACCTATGTACACAACTTCCAGATCTTTGAAGACTCATCATTATTGTATATCATGGCTTGGATCCACCTTTGTAATATATGCAGTCTTGTACCCATACTATATGATGTACTCACACATTTTAAAGGAACTAGTGTTCCAGTATATTGAACATAGCATCCTCATATATGACTTTGTATATGACATTATTATGTATTTGTTTCAGGTACTACCTCTGCTCTATTGGACTTCTGAGTTCTCCAAAGATAGAAATTATAATGTATTTCGGCCATCGCTTCCCTCTAACCTCACATATTAGGGGGCATCTGTTCTCAACCCAAATGGAACTTCTGTGTTCAAGTCCCAACACTTCATATGTTGGAACACAAAAGGACATTTATGGATTGAAGGTTGCGTAAACACTATGGATGGGCATGACATGAGATGCATTCACTATCAAACCAGTTTTCCATGTTACCTTTTTTATATGTTGATTGTTGTATGCGACTCTTTCCATGACAACTTGTGTACATACATGAGTATCTCCACAGCATACCACATACTATATGTGAGTATTGTCATCGCAACCTGCATACAGATCTATATGCAAGTTTTCCTTATAGCAACTAGCATGTCATACGCGGGTTTCCAGTATCAATACTTGCGTATGCCTCCATTCGACATTAAAAATAATATAACATGATTAATGGATATTTGTTAAGACCTAATCATTAACTATCTTAACTGTCTCAACCTCCTCTACCTTCGAAACTACTCTATTTCTCTAAGTATAAATAGAGGCCTCGGGGAGGGCATTGATTAATCATACTTGGAGAGCAAAGTTATGCTGGTGGTATATCTTCAAAAGTATTTGGAGCAGCAAAACCCATAATCCTTTGGCTACAGAGGAGTCCTTGTTTCAAGCATTGGGATGTACACTTATCTCATTCACTACTGTTATTAAAGAGAATCCGTCTTCCAACTTTGTGTTGAGTCTCTTTCATGTATCATGGTTTGATGAATATTTATGATTAAGCACTCTATATATTTTTTATCTAGCTTGTCATATATACATGTGTAATATTGCACTTGGAGGATTTTCTCTTTGCAGGTGAAGGAGGTGCATCCCTGACAGCTTTGGGGAGGAGCAGAACCAGAGAAGAGAAAGCTTGGATCAACTGTCACTAATCGGGTGAGTTCAACATTTCTTCCTATTCCTTTTCTATACTTTAAAGCTGATTGTTTGCAAGTTTAATAGTACATTGGTAACCTTGGATCCTCGGTTACAAGTGTGTTTATTCATGAACAACAATCTCCCAAGGAGATAATAGAAATTAGTGTCCCCAACAACGACACCAATATTTTATCACCCTGTAATTTTCCTATGGTTGCAGTAGGAAGTCACAGGGGTAACCATTTCAAACCAATATTTAGACTGCATTCTAGCCAATGCATTCAGAGAGGGCTCTCTCATTGTCACAATAACATTCACATATACATATAGCTTTGACAAGCATACAAAAGGCTAGATTTATGATGAAACAGGGTTTTTTGTAAACATAAAAGTTTGTAAGATAGATAGATATCAGAAACCAATGGGAAAATGGATTCACGTTCTGAATCATTCAAGGATATTATAGAAAATAATGAACCATGATTTTCCCATATGTATTATGAGGCAAATTAAGTGTAATATTCAGCCAACTATATTCAAGTGATGGTCGCATAATGAAGAAAAATTCCATTGTAGCAAGAGGAATCTATATATGGATAAATCTCATGAAAACACCTTTTGCAGAACAACATAATAAGGGAAACGACAGAAATGGAGCATCTAACAAGGATGAATTCCATAACAACCATTACAAACACATAACGAATGCTACATATGATGAAAGGAGAGGTTAATAAAATGAATTCCTTACATGCAACTAGAAATCATTAGCAAGAATATACACATATGGAAAAAGATGTAAATAGGAAACACACACTGAATATAAACACTGTGATGAATCTCATAAACTTGGAGGATCTTTCTCATTATCACTTCCAATAAAGTTTGTAGAGATACAATCCAGGCACAAAGGCCTGAAAAATATGAAACTAAAATCAACTCTGTTTTCCTCTGAAGAGGTTACAATTATAGTGCTATGGCTCCCGGGACGAACCTTGAAACAGATCCTAATTAGGTTACAAAGGGAATCAACATGTTCCCACTCAGATCGAATTTTTTCTCCTTCTGTGAGGGCATGAAACGTGTACCTGGTCCTCCAGAATATTTCAACGGTCTTCCAATACTCTGGAGATGATGGCTCCATCATGGCCATTTCTTTCGCCAATACACATAATTCGGTGTGTTACTTGTAGGAAAAGCTATGAAAGTGTGCACGTGCTCATTTAAACACAAACAATATCTCGAATTCTTCAACCAATGTTGCTACAAGTACCTTACCAGTCAGTGTTTGGTTCATATCTACAAAATTTAAGTGGTCTAGCCTACATGCAATTAATTTCTCATGGTATCCCTTTTGAGATAACATTGGGCCCTTTTCTTACAATAATAAAGGGATCCATTTATGGAATAGTGAGTCAAACATCTCTACAAACGGCTTCACCTAGTGGTCCAAAACATCAACCTTTTCTTAGACTATATCCAAGTGATGGTATTTGTTCACAAATTTCCTAGCCTGGATCATGATTGAAATTATGTCATGGACCTTTGCTTTCTTTAATTCATATTCTGAAAAGTTGTTCAAAAAATCAATAGCATTTTTGACATATTCAACTAGTTTCTTATTCATATTTTCCCTTGCCAGTGTCATAACCTATCTAGATGAGTAACTCACCATTTCCTTGTCTAAAATATAGTCCAGGTAGGGCTTGTAATTACATGTTTCTTCTATAATAGCATCTCAGATAATGTCCTTTCCCCCTTGAACCTGTGGTTGGCCTGTCACCTATTTCAACGGTATTTCATTCTTTGTGTGCAACTCCTAGCACTTTGCTTCCCACGCTTTAGACTTGAATTCCCAGGTCTTATTTTCTTGTTCACTTTGTGATACCATTCTCTCTAAGGTCTTATTTTGGTTTCTTAGCCCAACCAGTTCTAAATATTTCAAGCTCACTTGGGACATAGCTTGGACTATGGCCTATTCACCTCATTGAGCTACAAGAGCCATAATTCTTTCTTTAAAATCCTTCTCTTTCTCCTATAATTTATTCTCCATCTCATCATGTTTTTATTTTAAGGATTTTTCACTTTCCACCACTAAATCTATGTCCTTTTTACATTTCTTCTCCTTGTCAGAATATTTTAACAACCTTGCTTTGCAATCCATTAACTCATTCTTCAGGCCCTCTTTTTCCTTTTCTATCTCATCCAGCTTAGGTCCTTCTATTAACTGGGTGGGAGGTATTTTTAACTTCTTTTCAAGCAGTTGGATTGCATTTTCCTTTGCATCCAAAATCTTCCTCATGCCTACTCCCTTGTCAACTTGACCTTGAGAAGATAGAAGATCTAGCTGCAACATCTTTATTTGTGCCTGGTGGGCTCGATTTTCCATCTTTTCTTGTCTCACTTGGTTCTCAATTTCACTCTTGGTAACCTCCATCTTAGAGAAATTTAGTATGGAATTCAGCAAGTTTGTATAAAATATGTCCCCAGTCTGTTTGTGAAAATGAATCATATCTGAGATGGGGATGTCTTCCAGGTCCACCCTTATTTCACCAAATTTTATATTTTTTGCTAATTCCAAGTTTAATGTGTTTTGGGCCAGGTCCCTGGAAGCAATGAGTGACACATCCTGATTAGAAATATTCTTCACCTCTGCACACAAATTTAGGGTTTCCTCTTCATTCATATCCTTTGTTTCTTTGTACTTATCCAACAATGCCATCATGTCCCTGAATTGGGATGTGGAGTCAGCTAGGTTGTCAGCAAATGAATATTTCTTGACTTCAAAAGAAGGTCCAGTTATCTTCATCTTTTGTTTCTGTTTTCCCTTTGCAGCATTTTGGAATAGTTTCCCCTCTATTTCAATATTCTTCTTCTTAGGGGTCTTGGCATTTTCTTGATCCTCAATGTCCATAGGGTCTGAACCTTCTCATTTGTTGGTTCTATCAGAGTAACTCGATAGAGGATTAATGCTTGTTGCTACTGAAACAACCTTAGAAATATTAGGCATTAATGAGGTGATTTCTTTCACAAAAGAGTTGGAATCCTCATCCATATCAGCATCTTTGGTATTTTCCTTTGGGTAATCATCCCAATTTGCAACATCTACCAACCCAAAAATTTCCACATGATTGAAAGGATTTCTTTTCACGGCCTTCCTTCTGTTTGAACTGACCTGGTGATGGTCATAATCCACTGCAGGCTCTATAGGGAATCCCATTTCCTTCAACAAGTTCTCAATCATGGGAAAATCATTTTTGTTCTTGATGGTCAAAGGCCCCACCATCAAGGGATACCTAATATCAGTAGAATTTTCGTATTTCAAGAAATGTTATGTTTCTACTATCAGCTTCTGCTTCATAAGATCCATGGAGAAAACCCTAAGGGTAAGGAAGGAAGGAAAAAAATATGGGGGGTGAGTGAATCTATAGAAACTGATGATCGTTCCATTCTCAAATATAAACCAGTCACCTATTTTTTTATATCTACAGTACTGTAAGGTAGCTCTCATTTAAGGTAATACCCTGGGAATCATTTTCTAGAGAATAACATTGTATAACTCTACAATGAGAAATTTCATGAATTTTGTATAATCCCAGCTCATCTCTTCATCCCATACCATCTCAAGTAATTGAAATTTCTCTTCATTGTGAGCAAGGAACATCTTCAGTAAATAGGCTTGGAACCTGAAGGTTTTGGTCATACTGAAGTTCATTACCTGGGAATGGATACTCTCAATGAGGAATTCATCAAATTTGAGACATGAAACCTGCATTAGGTAGGTACTTAAAACAAAAATAAAAATCATGAGAGGCTCAGTGATGTATTTATTGGTATCTAGACACAGGAACTGGATTAATAGAGTAATGGTCCATTGAGTTTCCTCGTTAAACAGTCTAGAATAAATTGGAAAAGGTTGGTCTGATAGGTTTACATCGGGCTTGAATAATTTCTTTAAAAAATCATGCTTCTTCTCTACCAAAGATTCCTATAAACACTGTAGTATGGACTCTTATTTGTAATCCTAGGCCTTTAGGGAAAAATTGTCGGCAACAGACACAACCTTCCTAATAGCTAGAGGACTAACAGGGAATAGGAAATTAGGGATTGTGTCCATAACAACTCTCTCAAAAAGAGAGTAGTTATCCACACACGAGGAAAAAAAATTCTATCCAACTTGGGGTTTGGTCAGTCGTGAATAAATGGAAGTAGGATTGGTGTGGGTTATGTATATCGATGACTTGTTCTCTTAGTAGTATTAGCTTCCCTGTTACGTCACTAATGGGTTCATTTAATATAAGCATGTCTAACATCTCAACATCCCTATCTTCGAAAGCTTCTTCTACTTTGTAGTAATCTAGGTCCTGAACCTCCACATTCTCAACTTCAGCCATTTTATAAGGTGGCAGAAGGGACAAAGGATTACTTGGTGATTTTGACAAGTGACTAAACAATGTCGTATGAGATGGTTGCTCCTACACTATTATGGATCTCACTTTTCGATGCTTCAAAGAATAAAATAATGCCACGGATTCATGTGCACGGTACTCTTTCTATTTTTTTGTATCCTTATATGTCCCGCATATTCATCTCATGAAATGAATTCTAGACATGGATCTAAATCTTTAGGATTCCTATCCCTTTGGAAATGTGACCTTTCATGAACATCGATCTCTCCAAGGTGCAATATACACCATCAATATTATATGCCTTGATATCCATCGCGCAACCCCTTTCTTTTTTATTTCCCCTAGCATCTTTGAATTGCAAAACAAACCCCAACCATAGATATCCTTTGTGACCAATATCAACTATTCAAATGTGCGTCCCCTACCCAATTTCATGATCCCTCATGTTATTAACCATCGTGCATGTTTCAATCATGAAAATATCCTGGACCATCAATCTAACCTCCACTAGATCTCCAATGTCTAAGGGTGTACGACCTAAAATATTTTGCATTTCCTCATCCTCTTAACTATCATGCACATTTTCATCATGAAATCATCCAGGTCTGTTGATCAGATCCCCGCCAGATATCTGTTGTTCAAAGTTGAGGGGTCTACCAACATTTTGGAACCCCAAATCGCCTTATCTCTTGTGCATGTTTGGGAGGAGAAATGACTCTCCTCCATAGATCTTCCCCCTCTAGAATTACGACTGTTAAATTGTGTAGGCCCCTCGAGATTTCACAACCCTGACATGCCTTTATCTCTCCTACATCTTTCCTCTATGAAACACATCTCCACCATAGATCTGGACTACTCCAAATCATGACCATTGGAATAGGCGGACCTTGCATACTTTCACGACCTTGACACAAGCTATTCTCTGTGTATGTTGGCCGTGTGAAATACCCATTTGCCATTGATTTTGGACAGCATTTGATCTTGACCATTGAAACATGGGAAGGCTAACCCATTTCATGCATCTCCACAACTCATTCCTTCACGCATATTTCTCCAGGGAAATCTTCCTTGTTCTTCGATATGCATCACCTACTCATCTGACAGTTAACCTTGCATGCCATTTAACCTATTTTAAAAAATATGCATCTTTACTCAGCAAAATTTTTATCTATGCTGTATTTTCTTTGCCCTGGGTATGCGCTGTTCATCTTCGCCATTAGTGAACTATGAGCAGATCTTCACATCTAAACCCATTATTCAAGGTTATAATTCCAAAAATCCTTGATGTTTTCTACTTCCAAACCATGGGATAACCCAATTTGACATTGAGTCTTAGGAAAATCCTCCCAAGCACTTCCAAATCGTGAGATATGAAAAGTTTTTTCCTATACCCTCCTTCATTTTCACTACTCCAGAACTTTGCAGGAGAATCAATGCAGCTCTCTATGTATAAGTATCCAAAAGTTATCACAGGTACTAACACCTCACATGGGAGAGAAGGTTCTAGATGGAGATCCACTGACTGGGATGGAAAAGAAAGAATCCATTGGGTCCATGTAATACCCTCATTTTCTAACCCCCATATGCAGCTAAGTATTTCCATTGTGAAGCAATGCAATGAATTTTTTATATGTTTAATTTGTTTATGGATCTATGTGAGAAATTGTCTTGTGCTATGGGGGATAATCGATATAAGATAGGTCATGGTTTCCCTAGGAAAAAGAATTAAGAAAAAAAATTGAATAAATTAAATATAAAGAATAAGTTAAGCCAAAAAAAATTGGAAATTAAATAAATGAGAGGAATGGAAAATGAAGAGATTCATATAAAGAATGTAAATCCCAACTAGGTGAAGAAAATAGAATGCCATGGGTGAATTTTTTGGTCCAATATATGAGAGTAATAAGAGAGAGAGAGAGATATCAGCTGACTTTGGTTACTATCTGTGTATTGTATCATCAATTCGTTTTATCAAATATATATTTATTAAACCCATATTCCAATATGTAAGGTGCATCCTTACAAGTTATATTAGAGCTTCAGGATCGGATTTCTAGGAACTCTCTCAAATCATTCTCACATTCATTCTCATTTACACTTCTATCATGCACTCTTTCCCACTCCCACATCATATCTACTCTTAACTCATTCCACACTACCTTCGACTCCATCACTGCTCCTCCACTTACATGCAACATCCAATCAACAGAAAAACCTCACACCTACATTTCTTCACTCTCCCAAAACGCCCATGATTCTCCATTTCGGGACCTGCACCCATTTCCACCTCCCTTCCTCCAAATCACACCCCCTTCAACTTGTGCCCTTATCCATCATTTCCCCTTCCTCACCTACATCTCATGTACCCCACTCCCATCTATGCACTCCTTTTCCATTGCAAAACCATCCCTTCACATTCCAATGCTACAGCATTCCACCTCTACCCACAACCACCCCTGCAAGCTCTCTGTTTCGTGCACTTGCTTGTTGTGCATTGGAGTTGACTGATTTATGAACCCACAAATGAACTGAATAAGCCATGATGTAATAATTGATATATTAGAATGATGGTCTTACAATAAGATATAAAATACCTTCTATAGGCCTAAACACACCGCTTCAATAAAAAGGCGTGACCCTACGTAATATTACATTTAATATTTAAAATATTTGTCTAAAATACTTAGATACATAACATTTCTGTCGTCTTTTAGAAATATTTTTCCTCAAATTTAGAGTAAACATGGGTATTGTTGATGAAATTGTTCTGTCTCCCATAATGCATCTTCATCTAGAAATTTTTTCCAGTTTCCACCTAATGATGTATTCCTTGAGTGTTGAAGAACGAAGTCTTCTTTCTCAAGTTGTAATGATCACCTATGGTCCCAAAATTATCCTTCCTTCGTCATCTAGCATAGGAAGTATTGTTTGCACCATTTGATGTTGTCCCAACATTGTTTTGAGACATGATACATGGAAGACATTGTCGATACAACTTTTATCAGGTAAGTGTAATTCATTTGCAACTTCACTAATCCTCTTGGTGATCTAGTATGGTCCATAAAATTTTGGGGCCAACTTGTTTTTTCCTCTTTTTTTAATAGATACATGTTTATAGGGTTGGATTCTTATGAACACCCAATCTCCTACTTCAAATTGTCTCTCTATTATGTGTTGATTTGCTTGTTGTATTAGATGATTTTGTGTCATGACTAAGTTATCCTTGAGTAATTTAATCATTTTTTGAATTTTCTCTAGTTTGTTCCTTAATTCTAAAACATTACTATCATTTAGAACCAAATCCTTCTAATTTGGGGGTTCATACCCATATAAATCTTGGAAGGGGGTCATTTTTGTAGAGGTGTGGTACGTTTAGTTGTATCACCATTTTTCTAGGTGTAATGATTGAGACCAATGGTTTTTCTTATCTATCACCAAAACAACATATATATGATTCTAAGCATTTGTTTATGACTTCAGTTTGACCATCTGTTTGGGGTTGGTAAGATGAGCTCATATTGGGTGACATTCCCACTTCTTTGAGAAATTCCCTCCAAAATTTTCCATTAAATTTCGCATCTCTGTCACTGACGATGAATTTTGGGAAACCATGTAATTTGTAGATATTTTTGAAAATATATATCTGTAATTTTTTTTGTTGTTTCCATCTTTTTTATTACCATGAAGTGTGAGAATTTGGTTAATCGATCAACTACTACAAATATTTTGTCCTTTCCTTCAGATGGACGTATCCCATCTATGAAGTCCATTGATATCTCTTCCGATTTCTGGTTGGGAATGTGTAAGGGGTGAAGTAACCCTGGGGTTAAAATATTTTTTCTTTTGTTCCTTTGGAATTTGTCACATTCTACCACATAGCATTGGATATATTTTTTCATCCCCTCATAGAAAAACGATCTTCTTTCTTTATACTAAAATTTGAAGAATCCCATGTGTCCCATGACTCATGAATCATGGGCTTCCTTCATTACCTTAGGTTTGAATTTAGAGTTTGGGTTTAAATAAATCCTCCTTTTATACCAAAGTATATCATTTTTCCATTCAAACTTGGGGTCATGATTGGAACTGTTAATTATAGTTCCTTTTTCTGGGTCCTTCATGTATTCACTTCATATTTCATCTAGCTATTCTGGAATTGCAACTGAAATTGAGTAAGAGATAATATCCTCATATTTTCTGGAGAGTGCATCTCCAAATACATTTTCCTTCCCCTTTTTTGTGTATTATTTCCATGTTGAAAGCAATTATTTTTTCTATCCACTTCTCTTGCTCTGTGGACAATGTTTTATGTTGAAGTAGGCATTGAAGACTATTGTGGTCTATGCAGAACATGAATTTTATCCTTACGAGGTATTGTCACTTCTTTACTAATTCCCACATAATGGACACCATTTTCTTATCATATGTAGGATTCAATTTTTCTCTCTTATTTAATTTCCTGCTCTCCAAGGCTATCGTGTGTTCATCTTGCATTAGGACTGCTCCCAACCCATAACTTGGAGCATCACATTCAATTACAAATGGTTTGGACAAGTCTGGGGTAGCTAGTACAGGTGTGGAGGACATAATTCCTTTCAAAGCTTCAAAACACTTATTCTCTTCTCCACCCCATTGGAATGCATTCTTTTTTAGAAGGTTGGATAAGGGTGTGGTTATGTGTGCCAAATTTCAGATGAATCTTCTGTAGTATCCAGTTAGCCCAAGGAATCCCATTAACTTGGATATGTTAGTTAGTTTGGGAAATTATGTGATTGATTTTAATTTTTATAGATCTACCTTGACAGCTTTACATACTACATGACAAAGATATCTCAGTTCTTCCCTACCAAACATGCATTTTGACATCTTGGTGTAGAATTGATTTTATTTTAAAATAGAGAGTATGCGTTCCATATGTACGAGATGGTACTTCCATGTCTTACTGTATATGAGGATGTCATTGAAAAAAACTAATACAAAATTCCTTAGAAATGGTTAAAATAAGTTATTCATGGCTGCTTGAAATGTCATTGGAGCGTTAGTTATCCCAAAAGGAATTACCTTAAACTCAAAATGTCCTTCATGGGTCTAAAAGGATTTTTTTGCCACATCCTCTAGCCTTAGTTTGATTTGATAATATCCTTATCTTAAATATAGTTTCAATAAGTAACTTGCAAGATGAATCTTGTCCAACATTTCATCGATGAAGGGAATGTGGAATTTGTCCTTAATAGTGATCTTGTTCAATCCTCTGTAGTCGATGCATAGCCTAAATGACCCATCCTTATTTCGTACCAGTACTATAGGTGCAACATAAGGGATTTGAATTTCTGTAATCACTTGACACTTCAGGAAGTCACAGATTAATATTTTAATCTCTGTCTTATGAAGGTGTGGATACCTATAGGGCTTAACATTGACAGGGCTTGGTCCAGATTTGAATTCATGCTCAATCTTTCTTTCTGGTGGTAATTCCATGGGAATATCTTTGAATACCTTTTTGTACTTTTGTATTAGTCCTTGGATCTCTCGTTAACATGTTTTAACTCCTTTTGAAGTTAATAATTCTATCTCTTGGCATTGTTCGACATATGTTCGCGCTCCCTTTCGAATTAGCTTCTCCATTTTATGGGATGACATAATTTATGTGCGATGGGGTTGGAACCCATGTAACTTGTATTTTTCTCCTTGGCACCTAAACTTTATAAAGTGTTCTTGGTGGTTGGATGATTAGGCACCTAATGTTTGCATCCATTGAATTCCTAATACTGCATTAACTCCTTCTAACAGTACTGCATAAAATTCTAACTCAAGGTTATAGTTTTGTATTTGCAGCTTAACTTTGCGGAATTTTCCCACGTTTTCGATCTTCTTTCCATCTGAAACCATTACCCTCATGTTAGGTATTGTATATATGAAAAGTTTAATCCTCTTTTCTACACTTAAGTCAATGAAACTATGAGTAGTTCATGTACCGAATAGGACGACAACATTGTTATTTTTTATATTCCCTTTAAGTTTTAATGTTTGTGGTTGGTGTATTCTTATTATGGTTGTGATCGATATCCTTGGAGTTTATTCATCTTCTAACTATGATGAAAGATTTTGGATGTCACATGTTTCTTCTATGTTGGATTCCTCACTACCTGACTTTCCTTCATCTTCTGCTTCACATTGATATAGGTTCTTGTGGCGGTCTCTTTTTTTAAACATCTATGTCTTGGGTCCCACTTCTCTCTGCAATATTTACACTTCCCTTCCTTCTTTCATTGGACATCTATATTGGTTTTATTGTCACTTATTAGATGTGGTGGCCGGTGTTGAGTGCCATTTTTGGTATTTTGGATGATATTTCTCTCTTTATCATGGTTTATGTTCCAAGTATTTTTTATATTTTCCTCAAGGATTTTTGGCTTGCGTCTCGCCTTGTCTGGGGTTGAGACATTTAGTAGTTCTAGTCCATCTCTGATATAGGGTTTTAGTCCATACACATAAGTTTGTATATGTTTATTGTCTATGAGTTTTGAAACTGCGTCTCTAGGGATTCCCACCCATCAGTGTATTCATCGATGTCACCTTTCTGTTGGAATATGGTGATTCTTGCAAAGAAATATTTTTGTTTTAGGTCTTTAAACCTTTTGAAGAAGTTGTGTTTGAACGTGTTAAAGTGGAGAGTAGTTTCCTGCATTGTAAATTTCCACCACATGTACCATTTATATTCCCAACCTTTTAGTTGCATCGAGACATACTTTATCATTTCCTAACTAGATATGATATTGTTTATGAAGAAACATTATTTGGCCTTGTTGAACCATGAGACACTATGTTTTGTTTCCCCATCAAATTTTGGAAACTCTAAATTCGCATTCGTTTGATATCCACCTATTGGTGGTCATCGAGGAAAGAACAAATGTTGAATATTTGGGGAATGATCATGATCGGTTTATTCTTGTAGGATTTTCCCTTTAGGCAGATTTGTCTCCTGATGTTTTGTATTTGTTGAACTTGAGGATGGTTGTTCGTTCCTTGAAACATTGCCAAATTTTGTGGTATCATTTTCATCTATATACCACATTATTTTTCTTAATCCAGTTTTGAAACGTAATTCACTCTCTCTTCTTAATCCCTCCATCTCCCATGATACAGCGTCGTTGAATTCCTTTTTGACAGTGTCTGATAAATATTGTTTTCCTTTATGTAGCTTTGCTTAAATTTGGTTGATACTTGAATGTAAACCTTTGATATTTTTAGAATCATGGACTTGGTTTTTCTCCAAAATATCCATTCGTTCCTTAATTTCCTTCATCTTTGATATATTCCTTATGCAAGGAGTAATTTTGAGATATGAAGGTAAAATTCAATATATATATATATATATATATATTAACTTGGAGACTTTAATAAAACAATTTATTATATAATAATATTATTATTATTATTATTATTATAATTATTTTATTAATTAATTGTATTTTATACGTGTGTGAAGGATTGTAGAGGCAAGCTCTACTGGAGGAAAGTTGTAGGCCTGCAAGGAAGTGGTGGAATGGAATGTCGGATCAGCATACATGTGGGAAAGTGGAGAAGGGTGGCAGGTTAGCATATGGAGAGGCAAGACAATGGCACAACTGGAAGGAAGGATATGGGAGCATGATGGAAGAAGACATCATGAAGATGGGAGACATAGAGGAGGAGATGAAGGAGGAGAGGAGGATGGGAAATGGAGGTGGATGAAAGGGAATACGGGGAGGTCGCATAGTAGGAGGGAGAATGCATGGGATAAAGGATGTGCAATAGGAAGGTGTGAGGGAAGAGGGGGATGATGGTGGAGATGGGGAGGATGGAATATGGGAGAACACTGGCAGTGGAGAATATGGGGAGAATGGAAATGAGCGAGAAGGAGAATGATGATATTGGTGGAACTGAAAAAGGTGTCGAGGAGCGACACAACTATGATACCATGTTGAGTGGAATGATTTATGAACCCACAAATGAACTAAATAATACAAGAAGTAATAATGGATATATTACAGTGATGATCTTATAATAAGAGATAAAAGAAATTTTATAGGACTAAACACACCGTTTCAATAAAAAGAGTGAGACCCTATGTACTATTGCATTTAATATTTAAAATATTTGTCTAAAATACTTAGATACATAAAATGCATCCCCACCAATCCACCACTTCACCGCACCCTCATGCCCTTCCATATACCCCACCATTCCCCTCTACATTGTTGTGATTCACATGCCTCCCTCTCATCTCTCAGCACAGTCATCACTACGTGCCTCCCCTCATCGCTCATCATAGTCATCACTCAACAAAGTCCCCTCTTTACTTAGAACAACCTGATTCCATCCCGATGCAATCAATCCCCCACCGCCATTCCCACAAGTTGCTCAAATGTTGTTGCCCTTTCCTCCATCCTCTCCCCTGTAATATCCACCACCACTCCATTGCTTTTGCGTATACCCACAAAACCACTTCTATTCCACCCATCTGTAATTGCAACTTCCACATGCTTGCATCTCCTCCACATCTTTCCACATACCTTTCCTCATGTCATTCCCTTCATACAACCACATCCTCCTTGTAATATCTCAAATTTTGGACCTACCATTTATAGGCATGAGCCTATTGATCATGATGATTATATTGATGTTTTATTTTTTTTGGGTCAAAGACCCCACTACCTATGAACATGATGATTTTCTTTGTATCTTGGGCATAATCCAATTGTTGATGATATATGTATATATATGTTTTTTGTTGGGTGTGGACCCTGAAGCACATGATTGATGAGATGTTTTGTGTTGAGTGAGAGGTTCTCAAGCACATGAGTAATTACATTTGTGTTGAGAATAAATCTCTAGAACACATGGAAATATAATTGGAAATGTTGGGAATAAGGTTTGGAGAATTCCATGTTGATGTTGAGCATAAGCTCTAGAGCATCCACAGAGCATCATATCCTTGGCCATTGTATCCCTAGGTGTATTGTACAAGTACATCCTAGAATTTAGTGTGGAGAGAGAGCTCTAGAATTGCACTATGTTTGTAACTCCCTGTTATAAGCGTTGAGTATGGGATCTAGTAAGCGCTAGGGTTACTGAAAAGATTAAAATTATTAAATTAAGCACATAGATCTGTGGACAAACACACAACTCACAAAATAGATCACACAATTTACTCAGCAATTGAAGAATGAAACAGTGCAAAAATGGATTGCAGCTGTGAATGCTTTCATTAATAAAAAAGTAATCGGATAATAATTACAATTAAGTACAATGGCTTTAATAGCCACATGAAATTCGAATCCACATGAGGAAATTTGAATTGATAGACTCTACTTGACTATAGGTAACTAGGACCTTGTCTAAATCACTATAGGAGGACTCAATAGTTAACAGACCTTGTCTAAACCATAACTGGAGTTCATCAGAGCTCTAAAACACAACTCAAGTGTTACATTCAGTGTTGACTAAGGCTAACTGACTGTGGTAGGTGAGAAATGTGCCCCTCCTAAGTGCAGTCAAGTAATCCTAGTGCTAACTGAATGTAGAGGACTAGAACTGAATGTAACTGACTCCTAACTTAGCTTAACTAGTCATCAACTGAACTTAACTGACCTTGGTTGGTTTCAGCACTCCCAGTGGCTTCCTAAATTGTAGGGATTGGTCTAGGAGGTTCCTAAACTGATGAAATTAAGTGCAATCAGTGGAATTAACCTCAAATAGTGTTCCCCACACTTTAGTAATTGAAACATGTGCCCCAATTAGGCAAAGTGGACCCAATGGTGCTAATGACTATAAATAGACTGGATGGAATCCCGATTTAGACATGACTCCTGATTTAGACATATGACCAAATTTGGACAAGGGAGGATTAATAATCCTAACACCCCCCTGAATGCTAACTTGGACAATCTGTGGGCGTTGGTAACTAAGACCATAGGTCACCCATTACATTAAGTAAAATAAAGTAACTGCTTAATTCAAGAAGCTAGGGAAAAAACCACATGGGAAAAAAGCCCCCCCTCTATCTAAGTAGGTAGAATCAGGTCTCAAGTTTGAAAAACTTGAAAATATGTTGCTACAATCTTCATCTCTGTGAGGTAATGAAGTAGCATGCATAGTGTGCTATGCACAGGTATTCCGGGGCCTGGCATGTAGACTTGTCCTTCTTCTCCAAAAATGATGATGGAAGGAAGGAGGAATGTAACCTTTGTCTCTTGCTGAATGAAGAAGTGTATGATCATATCCATTCTTCCGAATGTAGTGAGACTGATACCTTTCCATATAACATCTTACAGGGAGTCTATTGCATCTCCCTGAAGGAGGTAAGATAGCATGACAGAGCACAAGGGTCTTTCCTTTTTGAGTGTTAGGTGAGTTTCTAGTCATCTTTCTAGCTTCTCGTTTGGAAGTAGGGACTGAATCTAGATCTAAGCCACCCTGAATCTCAAGGTCATAAACAGATAAAGATGGATCTGCAATACTAGTAGAAGTTGTAATAGAAGTAAATGCAATGATTTTACCTTCCCTTGCAAGTGGCTACTGAGAGTGCACTGGTTCTGAAGTAGGCATGAAATGTGATAAATCATATGCTTTTGAAGCACGATTTGTAGTACCCTTTGCTATGATGCTCCTAGTAGAGATATCTGTGATATCCACTGAGTCAGGACCAAAGATCACTTGCTTTGGAGATCCAGTATGGGTCATCTGACATACATATAATAGGTTTGAAGCTAGGGAGGGAACAAATAGCACATCTTTGAACCTTCCATGTTCAACTTTGACAGATCCCTTCCCCTTTGTTTTAAATTTACTTTTATTGCCCATCTAAATACTAGGACCATCAAAGGACTAAAAATAAGATAATGATTCTCTAGATGCAGCCATATGGTTGGAAGCTCCAGAATCAATGAGGAAGACATGTGATGATGTGCAGCAAAGCCTTTAGTGCATGGCCTTTCCTTTGGTATTCTTCATCTTTTTCTACTTCAGAGTCATCCGTCCTTGTGCTAGCAGGTAGAGAAATGTTATGTTTCTTCAAAAGAAGAGTCATTTCATCAATTTTTCTTCTCATACAGGATCTTTCTGAATGAAAGCCCCTTCCACAATAAGAGTAGAGGACCTTGCCTTTTCCATTATTCTTGCTTCTCTTCGAACCTGAAGTTTCTTTTGATTGCTCTTTCTTCACAGGAGACTCATCCCTTTGCTTCCCTTTGTCATTCGCTACCTTATATCCTCTTGCAACCAGAGCTAGATCTTTACGATATCGAATGATCCCCATTTGGATCAATTTATCATTCTCAGAACTAAGAGATTGGATGAAGGAATTAAGAGTGGGAATCTTCCAATTTAGATTAGTGAGCCTCACTGTTCGGAAGGTGGATACAAAGACTGAGTAGTTTTCATTGAGATTTGTGAGAATGGAAAGGATAAGTTGATCTTCATCCTTCTTCACTTTGAATTGCTTCAACTGATATATCAAGTTCTTGAAATTTGTGAAGAATGCATTCAAAGATTCGAAGTTGGATGGATTGAGAGTAATGAGATCATTTTCTAGCTGATGGATCCTCATCTCATCCTACTTATCAAATAAGGAGGAAAGCTTGTCCCAAACCTCCTTGGGAGTCTCCAAGTCTTGGATGTGAAATCGAATATCTCTAGATACTGAGGAGAGCAAGTGTCCATGGGATTCATCAAGCCTGTTCATGTACTTAGCTTTGTATTTATCTGATTCTGGTTCTTCCTCTATTTCTTCTATGAGTTTGAAGAGCTGCTTGGTGCGGAGCATTACCACCATGTCATCCTTCCACTGGTGATAGTTGAAGGGAGTGAGAGGGTCCACTAGATGAGCCTTTTTGAATGTAGTAAGAAGGACTAAGTTGCTGTAGTGAATGCAGTGAGAAGAAGAGGCTACCTATAGCGAATGCTGTAAGAAAAGATGATAACCTGTCACATAATCAAACATACAAAGTAAGGTTGATAGTCTACACTTTTGGAATTTCTTTCACACCCAACATAGTTGATCAAGCAATCTTGATCAACAATTTCCTAACTTGGGATATTAAGTGGTAAATTATTTGCTTCTAGTGCAGTACTGGAAGGAGCAATTTGCTCACAAAAAATGATCCAACTAGAGATTTGAGGAGGAGAGGTGTCTTGTCTACCAAGGATCTGATACCATATTAAATTGAGTACATATATCTGTGGAAAAACACACAACTCAAAAAATAGATCACACAATTTACTCAGCAATTGAAGAATGAAATAGTACAAAAATGACTTGCAGTTGTGAATGCTTTCATTAACCTAAAAGTAATCACATAATAATTACAATGAAGTACAATGGATTTAATAGCCACATGAAATTCAAATCCACATGAGGAAATTTGAATTGATACACTCTACATGACTGTAGGTAACTAAGGCCTTATCTAAATCACTATAGGAGGACTCAATAGTTAACTGACCTTGTCTAAACCATAACCGAAGTTTATCGAAGCTCTAAAACACAACTCAAGTGTTACATTCAGTGTTGAGTAAGGCTAATTGACTATGGTAGGTGAGAAATGTGCCCTTCCTGAGTGTAGTCAAGTAAACCTAGCGCTAACTAAATGTAGAGGACTAGAACTGAATGTAACTAACTCCTAACTTAGCTTAACTTGTCATCAACTGAACTGAACTGACCTTGGTTGGTTTCAGCATTCCCAGTGGCTTCCTAAATTGTAGGGATTGGTCTAGGAGGCTCCTAAACTAATGCAATTAAGTGAAATCAATGGCAGTAAGCCTCAATTAGTGTTTCCCACACTTTAGTAACTGAAACATGTGCCCCGATTAGGCCAAGTGGACCCAATGGTGCTAATGACTATAAATAGACTGGATGGACTCCTGATTTAGACATGAATCCTGATTTAGACATATGACCAAATTTTGACAAGGGAGGATTAATAATCCTAACAAAAATCACCTCCAAGTGAAAACGACTCGAGAATAAAATTGATCTTGTCATACTTATTTTTAAGTGATTAAATGAAATTTCAAATTTCTGTATTCTCATCAAGTATTAAAGAACTACCACATTATACGAGGGAAGTCCAACATGCGAGGATGTTTATAGTTTCCTAGCCTAGTTTAACTGAGCCGTCTATCTACTTGACCTTCATAAAGAAGTGTCATTAAGTCTAGGGATCATGATACATGATGCCCGAAGACATTTGTTAACAAGTATTTTAATACTATGTACTCTATACATATTATGTATAAAGAATTAATTATGATTAGTTTTATAATTGAATAAAGAAAGAAGAGAAGCTCTGCCAATTATTATTTACTATTAAAGGATTACTAAATAGTGAAATATCTATGAAATACTAACTAGGAACCAGTTAAAAGTAACCCGGTTAAGATTTGAAAATTACCCTAGTACATTAAAAAGGGTTAAATCAAGAAATCAAGGATTTCTTGATTTAAATGCCCCTTTGGATGAAAAGTATGTCTATAAAGACTCAATCCAAGCAAAGGCTTGGGGGTTCTAATTTTTATCTAGGACAATTGTAATTCTACCTATTTTTTCTCTCAAGTGTTTTCTTTGAGAACTTTTCCTACAAGGAAAAGTGGTTTGATTCAGAACTGATTACCAGTTAGGAAACCCTACCTTAGGATCTCTAAGGTACTTGCATGTTGGAGTCTAGCTCGAGGAAATCCGGATTTAAACCAGGAACGATTCTGGGTCATGTTTGGGTGGAACGTGGTAGTTCCCAAGTGATTTGGTCATCAAAACAGAGGTCAAAAATGCTTTGAATTGTTAATGCTGGTTATTTGAGTATGTAGGTTCAACCATTAATAGAGCTTCAAATCTTAGGTATGTAGCCCTAGTTTGTCTATTCCAATCTTCTAGATTTAATACTAGATATTCGAAATAAATGATTATAATGCATTTCGTAACTCTATGTGATTAATTTGCTGGTTAGATTCTACTAGGATCAGTGTTTTTACTACTAACCCTAAGATGTAAGTTGTTTTTCTAAATCAGATTTACCTAGGGTTTATTCATCAATTTACTTCTGCAAGTGTTATTTATTTATAAATGTTTAGTAAGGGTTTTGTACCCTAGTTTTAATACTTGTATTGGTTTAGTGGGTCAAGCATAAACTAGGTTTTGTTTCCAGAAATATTATAATCTTTCTCTAGGATTTGTTTACTCTGCTGACACATTTCATTTGTCAGCAGAGGCTTGGTTTTAGTTTTAATTATAAAAAACTAGTTCGGAAGTAAGAGATTAAATATATTTATATAAGTACATATATAGAAACACTTAATTAAATATTCTAAAAGGTAAGATACTAAATACACTAAGTATAATCTACAGAACAAATTAAAATGTTCTACATTAAATCAAAGTTAAAATTAAGCCATTAAAGACCTTCCAAGGTCTGCCTCATTAAATACAAACTAATATTAAAAACATTTAAATAAACATGATCATAATTAAATAAATAGAGGAGGCATCGTGACCATCCATGTGGTCCAATATCGACACTTTGTTTAGATATATAAAACCCACAGACCAAATCTCTTAAAACACGTATTGCATTCATTTGCTTAACTCATTGTAAAATCCACATTGTAAAACACATACACACTAAGTCAAAATACAACACCTTGCCATCGTTCTTATTACTACTTTCAGCCTTATAGTTTTGTAATAAACAATAATCGCTCTTTTATTAAAAGCCATGGTCATGATATCTAAATTCTCATAGTTTTTACATAGGCAACAATCAGGATTTCAAATCCTGTAAATCTTTCTACATTTACTACAAGCCTTGCTATACTAACATATGCAAGCGATATTATAACAACCACAAAACTTCTAATAAAAACATCAAAATGCTATTATCAAAAATACTTTGAGCTACAGCGAGGTCGCAAGACCTTAGCACCGGCACTTAAGCTTTAACATGGCCTCAGCCATAGTTTTAATAATTACACAGACCATTAAGAATGAAACCTACAGTAACGATAGCAGTCGTGGGTCTTCCCCATGGCTTCCCATATGTTCCACATACATAATAAAAAAATGACTTAGTAAGAAACTTAACCATTCAAGCTGGCGTAGCAACCCTAGGAAGTGCCAAAGACATACGTGGCATGGATTTACCAATGCGCTGGCCAGTAATCATAGCTAAACAACAAATAATTCCAATTTATACACAGAGCATCTGATTTGATGAATTCCTCTTACAAACTCCCACTCTAGTTAAATGCATTGGTTTAATAAAAACATAGAAGGAAATCATATGCACATCATATCAATATTAACCATTACCATCATATAAAAACAATAGATATATCTATTTGCAACAAAGTTTACCAAAGTCTTTTTACACAGTCCCCATTAAAGGCCGAGGTTGAGGTTTATGCAGGTGTGCCAATGGGCTATGGAACCATTGTGAGCAATGGTGTAGCCCATGGCTATAAAACCCAAAACCAAAATAATGATTTACATAACTAAAACGAAATACACAGAGCTAGTGAGAGCACTAGATTTACTCCATGGCCAAAATGAAAACGCCATACATTAAAAACCCAAGTCTATTACACAGGCACGAAAGCGATTTGAGTTCCCACAGTAAAACCCCCTTTTAGCAACGATAACCCAGTTCTACCCCAATTCAAGAAGTGACAAGCTTCACTTGTTTATTGCAGGTTTACTGTGGCCATTTTTGCAACACATTGGAGCATACAACGAAGTATGGAGCCACACCACCTTCGTTACCCTGCCACCTGCATCCACAACCAAACATGACAGGGTTGAGAAGTATAACTATGAAGGAGCATTGAAACGAAACATAAAATGTAGTCATGAAACTAGATGGAGCTTACCTTCATAACCAGAGCGTAGTATCCTTCGCAACACAGAGCTGAAACCCCAATTCTCAATAGACCCTAATGAAATGACCAAACTAAATCGTGAGCAAAGCCCTTAGCTTGGGCTACCACGAAAACCAAGGTACATTAATGGCACCTGCTGGTAACCACTATGGAAATGCCAAACTCACTCTTCCATAGTTCAAACTTCGTTGCATTATCATGGGCTTCACTCACCATGTAAAAGATTAAACCCATTTAACATATGGTGTAACCATATGTTACATTTTTGCCACCCTACACTAGCATAGTTCTTATATTAATACAATGTTCGTTAAAACATGGTTTCATACATGGTATGCGCTAGTCCATAGTACAGTCATAAGGTTTAGTTTTAAAATAAACATGTGAACCCTAGGTTTAAAGTTTAGGACTTGTCTCCTATTTGTCACAAGTCTCAAGTATAAGAACCACGACATACAAAGTATGCCATGGTAATATATTTACCTATATTAAGATGTAAGTATGATCAATAATCCAATATATAACCTGCAAACAAAATCAAGAGACATGTTAATACTTATCATTGAAATAACCTAAGTATGATCACATAATGGACTAACTATATGATATAGGTGATTTTAACTATGTTAAGAAAATAATGAAAGAAGTAATTTCACCTCCCTATAATCTCAGTCCGGAATGAAGAATAATAACGAATAGTAGGTATGCTATTAATCAATTTGTTTAGCACTCTTTAAATCTTCGTCGTTAAGTACAATCAGCATACAGGATAAAAGTGGTGCCTTAGTTCGAAGAACTAAGCCTGCAAGTCAAGGGAATACTTGACCTCTCAGACCATCATGGGAGAACGAGTCCCACCACTACATCCACTTTGTTCCCACAAACAAAGTTAAGTCAGAACGTAATAAATAACAAGTAATCATGTGCTGAAGTAATATAGGTATTCATCCAAATAATTAGTACATCAACTAAAATGAATAAACATGAGAATAGTTAATAAACAGAATCATGACATCTTAAGTAAAAAGCACTAATAATAATGACTAAAAGTAAATGACAGAACATAAGAACAACTTATGAGTAGACAATGGTACATGAAGTGTACGGTATAAGTTTCTGCAAGTTAATTAATGTTCCGTAAAGACAATTTTTAATAGCCTAACAAATTTTTTTATTTCCAATTTTTGTGGACATTACAAGTGGTATCAGAACCTCATTTCAATACTGAGAGAGTTATGGGCACACTAGGAATTCACACAAAGAAAATAAAGTATGATAAGTAAGTTTTGTTACTAACAAAGATTTTAATGCTATTAAAAATTTTTGTGTTTCAGGAAAAATTTTACAGCATTGTTCATTTATGAATATTGAGGAAGAAAATAGCTGGCAAGAATAAATGACTAGCCCCACTCCGGAAGTGAACTTGGTGGTCAAGCTAAACTCTGATGTGCTGAAAACTTTTCACAGTCTTCAAGCTGAACTGAAAAGTTTTAAAGAAGATAGTCTAAATGAAAGAAAGGAACGACAAGCTATAAATGAAGAACTATTGCGTAACATGACGGGAGGGAGCCCACAAGGTAAACCTACCTAGTCAACAAACAGATCCAAAAGATAACTGTACCATGAGCAGGCCAGCAGCCCAAGAGAAGAAGAAAAAGAAGGTACAGCCGAAGCAACTAAAGGAGATGATCACAGCCCTCCTAGTGATGACTCACTTTCTCCATGGAGAAAGAGGCAAAGAAATAATGACAGTCTTCAGGAGGAGTTTTGAAAAAAAAGAGCCCCTACCTATGAAGGTGAAGTAAATACAGGAGAAAAGGTTGAAGAATGGTTGTCGTGAATGAGTAAGTATTTCCATGTTCATAACTATTCAAGTGTGATGCGGGATAGGCTTGCCATCTACAACCTGAATTGTAAGGCAGGAAGATGGTGGCGAGATTTAAAGCACACCAAGAAAGATGAGCTATGAGAAATAAGTTGGGAAAACTTCTGAAATATTTTCCAAGAAAAATACATGTCAGAAAGGTTCTTCAACCGTAAGGTAAAAGAGTTTCATGGATTGCACATGGGGTCCATGACTATGGACGCATTTATAAACAAATTTCTAGATCTGTTGCATTATGTATCGTATATCAAAGAAGAGAAGGTGAATATCCAATAGTTCCTAGGATGTCTTCCTCCCAGTTTTTAGGACATGATTGAATTCGACATGCCAAAGACTCTGGATACTGCACTACACAAGGCCTGCCTCTGCTATGAGCATGGGTAGTTACAACAAGAAAACCAGAACTGAAACAAAGAAAAGTCTAGAAAATTTTCTGATAACCACAATCTTGGGTCAAACTGGCAGCCTTATAGAAAGCAAAATAATAGCTTTCAAGCGAACAAAAAATTTAACAAAACTGGTACAGATCCTTATGTACCAACTCCTAATGGTAATAATCAAGTGGCAAGTGGAGCCAATGCTACCCCTTTAATGATCAAGTGTTCGAAGTGCAACAGGCTGCATTATGCCCGAGAATGTAAGAAAAATAACAATGGAGTCTTGCATAACCTGCAAGAAGAACCTATCATTGAGGATATAGCGAGAACCCTACAAATGTATTTAGCATTAGATGGTCGATAGGTGGACCATCAAGCTACAATGGTCAAGATTCAAGGTAAGATCTTGAACACCTCTATTTCAATACTTATTGATCATGGTGCTTTCCAGAGCTATGTTGCATCTAATATTTTTGATTTATGCAAGTTAGGAAAAGTAAAGCATGTTAAACCTTGGCTGGTACAGTTACCCACCAGTACGAAATGGAAGGTTTCGAAAATTGTTAAAGAATGTGAGGTAAACCTAAATGGCTTCCTTACTAAGGTCAACCTGAACATCCTACCTTTAGGATTATAGGATATTATTATCGGAATGGACTGGTTGGAACAACACCATGTCATGCTCGATTGTCTAGACAAGTCTATCTTGTGTACTGATAGCCAAGGGAACTGAGTGAAGGTTCAAGGCATCCCAAAGAAAGTTTCTATAAGACAAATCTTTGCCTTACAAGAAAAGAAGTGTGTTAGGAAGGGCTGCAAGTTATTATTGAAGACTTATTTGTTATTGAAGAATTCAAGGATGGGTTTCCTGAGGAAATCCCCAGATTACCTCCAAAACGAGACCTAGAATTTTCCATTGAACTAACCCTAGGATCAGTTTCAGCTTCCAAAGCCCCTTACTGCATGAGTGAACCAGAATTGGTGGAACTCAAAATGCATTTGTAGGAGTTAATAGAGAAAAGGTATATCCAACCCAGTGTGTCCCCCTAGGGAGCATCTATTTTGTTCTTAAAGAAAAAGGATAGTACGATGCGGATGTGCATTGATTACCGTCAGTTGAACAAAATTACCATAAAGAACCTTTACCTGCTCCCTAGGATCGATGATTTGTTCAATCAACTGGGAGGAGACAAAATATTTCTAAAGATTGACCTACGATCTGGGTACCATTAGGTACGAATCTGAGATGAATATATTCCAAAGACCACCTTTCATACGAGGTACGGGCACTACGAGTTTGTAGTAATGTCGTTCGGGTTGACAAATGCACATGCAAAATTTATGTGTATTATGAACACATATTCAGTAAATATATGGATAAGTTTGTATTACTATTTATTGACAACATTCTGGTTTATTCCAAGAATAAAGAGGAGCACGAAGAACACCTTCACATAGTACTTCGAGTGTTGAGAGAAAACCATCTCTATGCTAAGTTTAGTAAATGTGATTTTTACAAATCACAAATATAGTACCTAGGCCACATCATATTTGAGGCAGGAATAGCTATGGACTTGAAAAATATTTGATCCATAACGGATTGGCCTACCCGGACTAGTGTCACTGACATTAGTTCCTTTTTGGGTTTAGCCGGGTATTATTGAAAGTTCATTGAGTACTTCTCAAGAATCACTTGCCCCATGATGGCTTTGTAGAAGAAAGTGAACAAGTTCTTATGGACTGACAAGTGTGAAGAAAGTTTTCAAAAGCTTAAGCAACTTTTGATGACTGCACCAGTGTTGTGGATTGTAGATCCCGATGGGGATTTTGTTGTATACACATATGCAATAAAGGAAGGACTTAGAGGAGTCCTCTAGGAAAAAGGTCATGCGATCTGTTATGAATCACAAAAATTAAAAGAGCATGAGCAGAATTATCCCATGCATGATCTTGAGCTACCGTCCATTATCCGCGGTCTAAAGATGTGGATGCACTACCTCTTGGGAAGGAAGTTCCTTCTGAAGACTAAAAATATGAGTTTAAAGTATTTATTTGATCAACGTGATCTGAATGTGAGGCAAGCCAAATGGTTGGATTTCCTAAGTGAGTATGACTTTGAACTAAAGCATATTAAGGGAAAAGAGAACAAAGTTTCCAATGCTCTGAGTCAACGAACTCATATGATATATGAGGTGACCCTTAGTCAAATTGATGCATATTTGCATGAGAAGATTAGAAAAGCCAACAAGGTTGACCCATTCTATGTGAAAATCCTCAAGAAGGTCCAAGAGGACCGATTGTTTCAAAAACAGATGGAATACAAGGTGGATGACTCCGAACTACTATGGTCCAAGGATAGATTGTATGTTCCAAATGGAGGGGACATTTAGTCTAGCTTCCTCACAGAATTTCATAGGGCACCCTACTCGGGGCACCCGAAATATCAAAAGATGATATCTACTGTTAAGAGACACTTTTTATTGCCTAAGTTAAAGGATGACATTGCAATGTTTATTGCGAAATGTCAGGAATGCCAGCTAGTTCAAGCTGAGCACTAGCATCCTTTAAGATTGCTACAGCCATTTCCCATTCTGGAATGGAAGTGGGAAGGTATTCGTATGGATTTTATTACTAGCTTACCAAAAATAAAGAATCAAAATGATTCCATCTTCGTAGTCATTGAAAAGCTGTCAAAGCCATCACACTTCATCCCCATAAAATTGACCTACAAGGTTGTGAACATTGTCGATATCTTCCTAAAAGATATATTTGATTGCATGGGATACCCAAAGCAATTATCTCAAATCAAGATGTTAAGTTTACAGGAAAATTTTTGATATATTTATTCTATGGATTAGAGATGCAAATAAACTTTAGCACTGCTTATCACCCACATAAAAACGGGTATACTGAAAGAGTAAACCAAATTGTTGAAGACATGCTTCGAATGTATGTCATGAACAACCCCACCAAGTGGGAGGATTATTTCCACCTTGCAGAGTTTTCATATAACAATGGGTATGAGGCTTCCACCAAGATGAGTCCTTTCAAGGTACTCTATGGACAAAAGTGTAGGACCCCAGTTACTTGGGACAGTCCGGTGGATCAACTCATGTTAGGGCCTGACCTATTATTGGACTTGGAATAGTTAGTTACCAAGGTCCAGGGAAACCTTAAAGAGGCACAAGACCATTAGAAAATTTATATGGATAAGAAAAGAAAAGATAAATCCTATCAAGTAGGTGAGCATGTCTACTTGAAAGTGAAAGAAAAATAGAGCTTGTTGAGCTTGGGTAGGTGTGGTAAGTTAGCACCTAGATTTTGTGGACCTTTTGAAATTCTAGGCAAGAATGGACCAGTGGCTTATGAACTAGCATTACTTGTGGACGTAATAGTTCATAAAGTTTTCCATGCATCTTTATTAAAGAAATATGTTTATGACACTAAGCATATCATTGATTGGTCATTATTATAGGTGGAACCTAAGGGGGAATTTTCCCCTGAGCCTTTGCATATATTGGATAAGAGAGAAGTGCAGCTTTGGAAGCACACTGTAGTCCAATTGAAAGTGCAGTGGAAGCACTTTGAGGTAGATGAGGCTACCTAGGAGAATGAGGCCACCATGAGAAAGAATTTCCTTGCCTTGTTTCATGATATCATTCACAGTCCCTAGAACACCAGGGACGGTGTTGTACTAAGTGGGGAGGGATGTAATATCCTGAATTTTTGACCTACCATTTATAGGCATGAGCCTATTGATCATGATGATTATATTGATGTTTTATTTTTTTGGGTCAAAGACCCCACTCCATATGAACATGATGATTTTCTTTGTATATTGGGAACAAGCCAATTGTTGATGATATATGTATATATATGTTTTTTGTTGGGCATGGACCCTGACACACATGATCGATGAGATGTTTTGTGTTGAGAGAGAGGCTCTGGAGAATTCCATGTTGATGTTGAGCATAAGCTTTGGAGCATCAGATCTTTGTCCATTGTATCCCTAAGTGTATCGTACAAGTACATCCTAGCATTTAGTGTTGATCAAGAGCTCTTGAATTGCACTATGTTTGTAACTCCTTGTTATAAGCATTGGGTATGGGCTTTGGTAACCACTAGGGGTTACTGAAAAGATTAAAATCACCTCTGAGTGAAAACCACTTGAGAATAATATTGATCTCATCATACTTATTTTTAAGTCATTAAATTAAATTTCAAATTCTTGTATTCTCATCAAGTACTGAAAAACTACCATGTTATACAAGGGAAATCCAACATGCAAGGATGTTTAGAGTTTCGTATTCTAGTAGACCTGATCCATCTATCTACTTGACCTTCATAAAGAAGTGTCATTAAGTCTAGGGATCATGATACATGATGCCTGAAGTCATTTGTTAACAAGTATGTTAATACTATGTATTTTATACATAGTATGTATAACGAATTAATTATGATTAATTATATAATGGAATAAAGAAAGAAGAGAAGCTCCACTAATTATTATTTATTATTAAAGGATTAATAAATAGTGAAATATCTATGAAAGACTAACTAGGAACTAGTTAAAAGTTCCTAGGTTAAGATTTGAAAATTACCCCAGTAAATTAAAAAGGGTTAAATAAGGAAATCAAGGATTTCTTGATTTAAGTACCCCTTTGGCTGAAAAGCCTATCTATAAAGACTCAAGCCAAGAAAAGGATTGGGGATTCTAATTTTTATCTATGAGAATTATTATTCTACCTGTTTTTGCTCTCAATTGTTTTCTTGGAGAATGTTTCCTATAAGGAAAAGAGGTTTGATTCAAAACTGATTACCAGTTAGAAAACCCTACCTTATGAGCTCTAAGCTACTTGCATGTTGGAGTCCAGCTCAAGGGGGTCTAGATTTAAACCAGGAATAGTTTTGGGTCATGATTAAGTGGAACATGGTAGTTCCCAAGTGATTTTGTCGTCAAAACAGAGGTCAGAACTGCATTGAATTGTTAATGCTGGTTATTTGAGTGTCCAGGTTCATCCATTAATAGAGCTTCAAATATCAGGTATGTAGCCCTAGTTTGTCTATTCCAATATTCTAGATTTAATACTGGATATGCTAGGTAAATGATTATAATGCATTTCCTAACTCTATGTGATTAATTTACTGGTTAGATTCTGCTAGGATCCATGTTTTTACTACTAACCCTAAGCTGTAAGTTGTTTTCCTAAATTAGATTTACCTAGGGTTTATTCACCAATTTACTTCTATATAAAACCCACAGACCAAATCTCTTAAACAAGTATCTCATTCATTTGCTTAACTTGTTGGAAAATCCACATTATAAAACACATACACAGTAAGTCAAAATACAACACCATGCCATCGTTCTTATTACTACTTTCAGCCTTACAGTTTTGCAATAAACAGGAATCACTCTTTTATTAAAAACCCTCGTCATAATATCTAACTGTTCATAGTTGTTACATAGGCAACGACCAGGATTTCAAATCTTGTAAATCATTTTACATTTACCACAAGCCCCGCTATACTAACTTATGTGAGCGATATAATAACAACCACAAAGCTTCTAATAAAAAAATCAAAACGTTATTATCACAAATACTTTTCGCTATAGCGAGGTTGCACGACCTTAGCACCAACACCTAAGCTTTAAGATGGCCTCGCTCATAGTTTTACTAATTACATAGACCATTAAGAATGAAACCTACAGTAATGATAGAATTCGTGGTTCTTTCCCATGGCTTCCCATATGTTCCACATACATAATAACAAAACAAATCATGAAGAAAATGAACCATTGAAGCTGGCATAGCAACCCCGGGAAGTGCCAAATCCATACATGGCATGGATTTATCCATGTGCTTCCCAGTAATCACAACTAAGCAATAAATAATTCCACATTAGAGGAATTTTGAGGTCTAAAATGGGCCTCCTAAGGAAAATAATAAAATAATAAAATAATATTTATTAATTTTGGAGGAAAAAAAGAAAAAACTACTTTTTGTGTTTGTATTTTTGACATATCTCCCTATGTTTTTACTCAAATTTCGATTAGGAGAGCTTGTTCGATGTGGAATTTGATTCCACATCCAACGCATATTCACATGACATACTTTTGATGGACCTTGCTACCCCAAAAATAAGAAATACTTGAAAAAAAGTGATGATGACATCATCATCATGTTTTTTCAGGTATTTCTTGTTTTTGGGGTAGTAGGGTCCATAAAAATTATGTAGTGTGGGTACTCGTTGGATGCGGAATCAAATTATACATCCAACGAGCTCTCCCGATAAAAATTTGAATAAAAACACACGGAGATATGTCGAAAATACGAACAAAAAAAGTAGTTTTTTTAATGACAAATATGTCAATTCAACCATTATGGTTGACTCAATTTATTGGAATTCTATTGGTTCTTGAATTCTAACTCACGAGAACTTATTGTTGGCACATTTTATTATAAGGCCCATTTTAGACCACAAATTTCCTCTAATAAACAAACTCCTTCTCTAATTAAATACATTGCTTTAATAAAAATGGAAAAGGAAATCGTATGCACAACATATCAAGATTAACCATTACCATCATATAAAAATGATACATATATCTCTTTGCAACAGAGTTTACCAAAGTATTTTTAGACAGTCGCCATTAAAGGCCAAGGTCGAGGTTTATACAGGCGTGCCAATGGGTTATGGCACCATTGTGAGTAATGGTGAATCCCATGGCTATAAATCCCAAAACCAAAATAATGATTTACATAACTAAAACAAAATGCACAGAGCGAGTGAGAGCACTAGATTTACTCCATGGCCAAAACAAAAACGCCATACATTAAAAACCCAAGTCTATTACACAAGCCTAAAGGTGATTTCAGTTCCCACAATAAAACCCCCTTTTAGCAACGATAACCCAGTTCTACCCCAAGCTGAGAAGGGACAAGCTTTGCTTGTTTATAGCATGCTTACCGTGGCCTCTTTTTCAAAACATTGGACCATACAACGAAGTATGGAGCCACCCCACCTTCGTTACCCTACCACCTGCATCCACAACCAAACATGACAGGGTTGAGAAGTATAACTATGAAGGAGCCTTGAAACCAAACATAAATTGTAGTCATGAAACCAGATGGAGCTTACCTTCATCATCGAGGTGTAGTCTCATTCACAGCATAGAACCAAAACCCCAATTCTCCACAGACCCTAATGAAATGACCAAACTGAATCATGAGACAAGCCCTAAACTTGGGATGCCATGAAAAACCAAGGTGAATTAATGGCATCAACTGGTAACCACTATAGAAATGTGAAACCCACTCTTCCATAGTTCAAAATTTATTGCATTATCATGGGATTCACTTACCATGCAAAATCTTAAACCCATTTAACATATGGTGTAACCATATGTTACATTTTTGCCACCCTACACTCGCATGGTTCTTATATGAATACAATGTTCGTTAAAACATGGTTTCATACATGGTATGTGCTAGTCCATATTCCAATCATAAGATTTAGTTTTTAAATAAACATGTGCACCGTAGGTTTAAAGTTTAGGACTTGTCTCCTGTTTGTCCCAAGTATCAAGTATAAGAACCATGGCATAAGAAGTATGCCATGGTAATATATTTACCTATATTAAGATCAAAGTTTGATCAATAATCCAAAATATAACCTGCAAACAAACTCAAAAGACATGTTAATAGTTATCATTGAAATAACTAAAGTATGATCACATAATGGACTAACTATACTATATAGGTGATTTTAACTACGTTAAGAATATAATGAAAGAAGTAATTTCACCTCACTATAATCTGAGTCTGAAATGAAGAATAATAACGAACACTAGGTATGCTATCAATCAATTTATTTAGCGCTCTTTAAATCTATGTCGTTAAGTACAATCTGCATACAGGATAAAAGTGGTGCCTTCGTTCGAAGAACTAAGTAAGCCTACAAGTCAAGTGAATACTTTACCTCTCATACCATTATGAGAGAATGAGTCTCGCCACTCCATCCACTTTGTTCCCACAAACAAAGTTAAGTCAGAACATAATAAATAACAAGTAATCATGTGTTGAAGTAACAGAGGTATTCATTCAAAAAATTAGTACATTGACCAAAATGAATAAACATGAGAATAGTTAATAAACATAATCATGACATCTTAAGTAAAAAGCACTAATGATAATGACTGAAAGTAAATGATAGAACCTAAGAACAACTTTTGAGTAGACAATCGTACATCAAGTGTCCGGTATAAGTTTCCACAAGTTAATTAAAGTTACGTAAATGAATTTTTTAATAGCCTAGTAATTTTTTTTTAATTTCCAATTTTTGGGGCGATTACACTCCTCCTCGCCTTTGCATGTTCACGATTCGACTTTGTAATACTCCAAAAATTTGTAAAAATTAAAAAAATTTCCTATGACATTAAATGTTTACAATAATCAGTTCTGAGGGACATTTAACTCTTAACAGTTAACATAATAAGGTTTAAACTATAACTAATTCCTTTATTAAATTCTAGATCTGCATACTTAAATATTTGTTGTCTTAAATCATTATTAAAGATTTGATTTAGCAGGTGATGATTTGGAAATAACATGAACTGAAACATCTGTTTGTTTACTATGTGCTAAAGTTTGTTTTACTGTTTGTAAATATGAAGGAACTTGAGCTCATCTTCGAGGCTTACTTATCTTTTTAGCTAATGTAGTGAAGTGATGCTTCTTTTACAGGTCTTTTTACAGGTAAGACGTTTTGTAACCAGTTTCCAGATCGATACTAATCATCTTAACTAGCATAAATAAAAATGCTAGTATCTTTGTTTAATTTACAACTTTGATCAAAATAAGGAGGTATCGTCGAAACTGTATATTTACGTTTTATTTAATTTTATTGTAACCATAAGTAAATAGAGATTCTGAACATAAATCCAAATGTTGTTCTATCTAAATTCTACTATAATTGTTCATCAAACTTTCATTTATTTATTATCATATTAGGTCTTATATACAATTCTAGAGAAAGATAAATTTTTATATCACGTCATTTGATACCTTATTACTTGTTACCATGGTAGTTCATATTTATTCGTCTCCATCATACATTCTCATGTTATAAAAACCAGTAAAACCTAAGTCTAGAGAAATGTCATGTAAGACAAAAAAGCTAACAAGTTTTTAAAAAAAGTAAATTTCTTTTTCTGCCTATGTAATTTCCATTTGAGTAAACAAGAAGAAAAGACTATACTTTCTTATATAAGTTGTATAACTACTTTGGTTTTATGGGTTAAGAGTTCATTGCTTAATGAACCTAACTACTACCAAACTCTTGCATGGTTTAAATCTCATTAAGAGATGTTATAAGATAAGATTAAGTATCGTATTTATGCAATTTTAAACTATAGAAACTTTACCCATGAGCTATGCTAAGCATTCTATATTTGAAATCTTACTTGTAAGCCTTTCAACCAAGGTGCTAACCTATGTTACAAATAGTCTTTGTGCATAGTCTTATTACTTGTTTTAAGGATGTTTGTATCCATATTAAACAAGGTTGAGAGTCTTTTTGAACATACAACTATCATTTACAAGGTTCTCATTTTATAATTAACATTCTTATTTGAGCGAGGGTTATAAGTATCATATGTTTTCATTTACATTATGCATCCTATAATATAAATATATTGATCGACTTGAGTAAGTTTGTAACCATGCGAAAACCATTTTATCTGCAGGCTGCTCCAGGAATTTTGAACTATAGTGCAAAACAAAAAACTCAAAAATATATTGAACTCCACGTGTTCGATGGTAAATGGTTAGGGTTTTTGACTTTGTAACTTCATCATATAAGTCTCCCAAAACCCTAAAATTATGCATTTGACCTATCTTTTTACTACTGTTGTGGAGAGGGGGCTATAGGCTCATGACCGCATGGGCCTTGATGCCATTCCTTATCTGTGCTTATATAGGCCATCTCTGATATTACATTTCTTCTGCTTGTGAGGTATTCATCACCATCTGTTTACTCTATGTGTGAGGTCTTTTTCGCCATTAATTTTCCTTTGCAAGGGCTTCCTTTGGTGCTTTTGTTCAGTTGTGACTATGTCTGAGTTAACAGTGTGGGTTTGGTTTGGTTCCCTCCCGGTCTTGGTTGAGAGATTGATCCACATCGTCAATGTTTCTAATAGTGGTTTTTCTAGTTTATGCTTGAGCAAAACTCTTATCGTGTGGCTAGTTTTTCTGTTCAAGCCATCACTACACAGTCGAGCTTAAAACTATTCAGGTAAGTTTGTTTTTGTTTATACAATAGCCACAAGATTCCAATATTAGCACTGAAATTTCTTTCAAATAAGATTTAACCTTCTCTAAATTGCAGTGTAGGTATTTCTACAGGTGTGGCAAAGAACAGGGTGGCACACACTGCGTTTGGAGAAGTTCTCCACACTCTACAATCCCACCGGTAAGTCTCGGTTCTGTCGGAGGCTCCTTCTGTGATGGTTGTATGGTGTTTTGTTGTTACAATTCCATTGAGATGCGACTCTAGTTTTGGTTATAATATATATATTTTTTTAGAAAGGCCATGTGGCCATGATTGAGAAAATTATGAAGCCCTTGCGACCGTAGCTTGATTTACAAGAATTATTTTGGATAGGCTTTAAAGCTGTGGTTTATGTGGGATTTTTAAATGTATTTAGATAGTTTTTTTTAAAGATCTTTATAAACTACTTAAGCCTTAAAATATTGTTGTGTTAGATATCCTATTTCGGCCATGAGCTATGGTTTTTATGAGGTCAATGGCAGATTTTGGGGTTTCCTGTAAAGTTTTTAAATTTCAATTTTAAGCTAACTTAATAGAGATATTTTTACAGATACAATACTTGTGTTGATGAATGGATGGTTAAATAATTTAGGAAATATTTTATTACTGTTTAAGTCCATAATTGTTTAGTTTTATTTAGAAAGAAGAAAAGACAGAGTTTGAGTTTTTATTTGTCAGTAAAGATTTGTTAAATAAAAAGAAAGGTTGATTAGTACACCCTGAATCTTTACTGTATACTTGGGTTGGAAAAATTTTAAACAGCTTTACTTAATTAATCTTAGTTAATAATTGACAAACAATTTTAATACTGTTTCTATGAAAAGTTTATTTAATTATGTGTATTTATAAGATAGATAATTTGTATTTGTATAAATGAAGGATTTATGCTTAAAGTCATTATGGGCAAAACTGTATTAAGCCTACTCTGGAAAAGAGAAGGTAAATAAGGTCATATTTGACAGTTTTATCTAAAATAGGGTTGTGTAAAATTTTATTTATTTTTAAATCTTTACAGAGTTAATATCTAACTGTAGTGTATTTAAAGTTTGATTCCCACTTGCATCAGTAATGAAATTACCTAAGTGATTACTATACCTCATTTTACTATCTTTAAGTTATTCATGCTTATTTACTTTTCCATTCTTATAATGTTCAATAACCATGTATACTTATAGTAATTAGGCTTATAGCTTGTAATTTATTTACTGTGTAAATAGGAGCACACACTGTGTATATTTATCTTTTTCTGTTAAGTCCTTTCTTGAAGATAGTTTTGTTTATTTTTCTAATAATGTACTATATCTAATAAAATTGTTGAAATAGAAAATCTTTCTTCTGATTAACCCTATAAAAATATGTAGAAGGTAAATAAACACATTCCTGCATACTTCATTTGATTTATCTATCAGAATTTAATCTAACCTTTTGTACTAGAGTACTACCTTCTTGAAGGTGTGGAAAAATACAGGTAGGTATTTTAACCATTAGTAAAATTTTGAAATTACTCTAATCATTCATTCAGAATTCATCTATCTTTTCATAGTAAAAGACTTCCTTGAATAATTATAATAACATATGAAACAAACACATAAAATATTGTTTTCTAAATCATTCATTCTTGTTCCCAAGTATGCTTAGAGAAATTAGAAAGAACATGTAGAACCTAGAAATCTAGTAGAGGAGACAACAACTTAAGCAGCCTGTTCCTCCCGACCAACTCCTGGAGATAGTTGAAATACAAATCTCAGTACCCCCAAGCCTGTCTACTGGTCCACCTAGTTGAATGCACTGCATGATAGAATTGGTTTGGAAAACCTCTGCAACTCTACTGAGGAATCAGTAGTAACCTGTTCTGCTTGTATCATTATGAAATTGGCTTAAATCAGCTACACTAGTTTTGAACTTCATCACTTTTCAGTTAAAGAAAACTTCTGCTAGTCCCCTCCATCGAATTTCTTGTGCACTAAATTCACTCAGAATTTTCACAAGTAAAGAATGAGCAGCTTCAACTGAATTCAATGGGAAGTTTTATTAGCATTCCTAGGTATTTTGGGTCAGTTTTCACTTAATGAGCCACCTGCTCTTGCTCCACTTTCTTGTGGAACATAACCAAAAAAATAGGGAAGTTGCCTCCTGCAACAGCTAGAAGTAGTTTGAGGATGCTACCAAGTGTCAATCTACTCTTAACCTAGCCTATTCCACCAAGTGACCGGTAAAACACTCATTTAACAACCTCCTTAAGCTGTTTTCTCATCTTTCATTTATTAATTAATAAAATATTCAACAATTACATGCAATTATCCTTGACCCCACTTGTTCTTTAATTACAACTTTATAATAAAATTATAACATAATGTTTCCTAGAACATAATTTTTTTTTGCAAATTTGGGGTATGTGACATACACACCCCATTAAATACAATACCGTCCTCGATGTTATTTATTATTCATCCTTAGAATTGTGTTGAGGCCTGGAAAATCGCAGGCGGCAACAGTAAGGGATTCTCCCCAATCAACGTTCCCAACTAGCCCATTGACTGTTTGGTATAGGGAATCTGTCCGGTTTGCGGTCCGGCCACCGTAGGTCAAGTAACAAAACAAAGGCTTTACCGGTTGCGGCCCAACCCACCGAGTTTTTGTATTTTGACTTAAGAAATGAAATGCAAGTGACTAACTAAATGCAAGGCGATCCGAATGCAAGGAGGTAGTCACAATGTGATGTGCAGGTTCTTACCTCTCATCTTAGACCCGTAGGCAACCAAATCACATACAGTAAGAAAACAAGCTAACCATCTAATCTATCCCTAGGGAGAAAGATTATTAATTCAGGTGAGTAATACCTTTCGCACATATACTATGAAGAGTTATAGTTAGCTGATACTTCTTTCAAAGCACATAAGCGATTACAAATATTTAAACAACCAGATAGCCAATTGCTTTATGGAAAACATCTATTACTCACAGTGGAAAAGATATTCTAAAAGATACCGAAGAACATTTAACAAGAACATAGGTTCAGGAAATCAAATATTCTCACAGTAAATGAAACACTGCTGAAAACGAAATAGTTCCTCTTCAAAAAATTTCATTGAGTTGCATTAATACATTCCATTTTCACTCTCTCCAACAGGTAAAATTGTAGTCTCCTTTGCAAAACGAAGTAGTTCCTCTTACAAGAAAACATTTACAAAATTTTCCAGGGAAAAAGCCCTATCTCAGTCCTACTTCCAAATATTTAAACTACAAATGCTGCCCCTTGGGCTGCCTCCCAGCATGTGACTTTTCAGCATCTTCAACATTTCAGCTTCCTCTGTTGGCCGTTTGGTTTTCCCAATCATTTTCTACGAGAGTTTATCTCCTTATCAGTAACTGATAAATCTTCCTAGTCAGTGCCTCTGTCATTCGTTTGTTTTGTCCTCTTCTCTACTCTAGGTCGCTTCAGCGGTCTATGTGATTCCTCCTGCAGACAATTTCGGTGCATTATTCATTGAAATGAGATCTTAAACATTAAAATTTTCTATCCAGAATGGTAAATCCATAAGAAACTAGTCTGGTTCATCCGGACAAGGTCTCGATTAAGCTTTGGGAGGGAAAATTATAAATCGGTCGTCGGCAAGCTTTGGGCACTGGACGAGGAAAGAAAATCCTGGCCGCAACGGCAGAACAGAAGGAGCTAAAGTGGTGCGGAAGCACGGGTTTGAAAAACTTCACATCGGACGTCGGAAGGAACTGTATATCGGAGGCTAGATGGTTTCCCCACCTGCAACGGTGGATGAGATAAAAGTTGAAAACAAGCGACAAGGGCGGGAGGAGGCCAAGTCGAACATCGAATGATACTCGAATCAGAAGCTGACTATCTCTTCTCGGCCACAACGACGGGCGAGTAGAAGCTAAGGGCAAGTGATTTAAGACCAAAACGAATCGGGAGTCGGGTGGATCTAGACTTCGGATGGAAGAACGATCTGGGAGCCGCAATGGCAAATGGGCTGGAACTTTGCAGCTTCCGATCTAACAACAAAAAGAGGCCCGATTCATTGAAAAATTCAATGATTAAAATAGCGTTAAGGATCAACTACAACCAAAGTCATTTTTTCTTCGCGAAGGCAAGATTTTACTTTTCTTCGGTTGGTAAACCAAACATCCACGACTCAAACCGAAATTAAACATGGCATACACATATCAGCGGGCATCCAACTTCAAGGTAAAACGAATCAGAAAACACGCCCAAGAAACTCAAGAGTTCAGCGATTAAATCATGTAGAATAAGGAGGAGGGGCCCAGAATTTAAAAACATTAATTCGGGGAGAAAAGTTGCAGCAGCAGCAACTGGCGATTACCTGGTGAACCTAGATATCTGGGTGAATTTTCTTTGAGCGGCAGACTATTCACAAATTGCATTTAATGAATTTTTTCAGCCCTTTGGATTTATCGACCGACAGAAGTGTGTACCTTAATCATTGAGGATAGTCCAAATTGGGGAGGTGGAAACCAAAACCTTCAATTCCAGATAACTCTACTGAGGCCAAAAAATGAGTTCATTATTAATTTTGCTTTCAAGTATCTAACAACATTGGACACCACAGGATCGTAGCAGGTGGTGAACAAAAATGTTCATTTGTTCCTCATTCCCATGTCATTTAGCAGCTTTTGTGCTCTTGGAATTTTTGTCCCTTTTCAAGTGAGTCTTCATGCGTGCCTTTCTTACTGAATTTTAATTTAGGATCCTCTATCCCATAGTGCCCTTTTGTGTGAGTGGTGTTTTAGCTCACGGACGGAGAGGATCTTTGGCAATTTAGTACTTATGATTCAGCTTCTGCTTGGATGCATGATGTTTTCATAAGAATTCTAACTCTTATCAGCCTTTTGGGCATTAATTTCTTGGCATGGGATCATTTGTATTTAACATACTGTTCACCTTGCTCTTTTCCATGGGTCGTCTGTTCCTGCCCCCTAGACATTTTTAGTGTGAAGTGGATGGAGCCTCAACATAGTACTCTAGGCTGTTAGGATCCGGTTTATCTTGCAGGGATTTAAGCAGGAATTCAATGCACACAGAGATTTCGAGAAAACTGCTAGACTAGAAGAAATTCACATAGCAACACACATTCTGGGTACTCAACATATCTACCATTCCCAGAAATTTTGGTGTTCCTCAAATAACCACGAGTTAACTCCCTTTATTGAAACCAACAGACTTAAATTTAACCCAAATGAAAACATGACTCAAAAAACAAACAAACAGCGTATTTATATACAAGACAGAAAATTCAAAAACAACCTCAAGAAAAATAAGGCTTGAGAACCAAACCATTAACTGGCAGATTCTCCTCCCATCCCTGTAAATCTTGCAGCTTATAGGTAGCAGGGCCAAGTTTGGATTTGATCTGAAATGGGCCTACCCACAACTGTTGGAACTTAGTATGCTTTCCCTTCTCATCATGGGGATGATCCCACTTGAGAACTAGGTGTCCTACTTCCAAGTCCTTTTTCCCATCTTTATGTTTGTCAAACCATCTTTTTTCTACCTCCTGCTACTATTTAAAACGTTCTCTAGCCTTGGATCTGGCCTCTTCTGCTTTCAGAAGATTGTATATCCTTATTTGGAGGACCTCGTCATCCGACCCCCTAGACTCTTGAGCTAGTATGGAATATGGGATCATGATATTGGGAGGCAGGATGGCCTCCTTACCGTACACAAGGGTAAAGGGTGACACTCCTATTGCAGACTTGGGGGTGACTCTATCAGCCCATAGGGCGTTGGGTAAGGCTGAGTGCCAACTTCTCTGGTTTTCTATGACAGCCTTCTTTAGGATTCTAATGAGGTTTTTATTGGAGGATTCAGCCAGGCCATTCCCTTGCGGATAGTAGTTAGCCAAATAATGTAATTTAATCCCTTTACCATGAGCAAATGTAGTCAATTTAATGGATGAAAAGTATTTAGCATTATCAAAAACTAACGAAATTGGAACTCCAAACCTGGTCATGATATGATCTTGTAGGAAGCTAATGACTTCGTCTTCGTTTATCTTGCACAGTGGAACAGCTTCGACCCAACGAGTGAAATAATCGGTAGCGGTAAGAATGTACTTGTGCAGCAGGGAAGAATTCGGTTTTATTTCTCCAATAATGTCTAGCCCCCATTATTCGAATGGTTCTGTGACCATCACAGGATTTAGGGGTGCTGCTTCTTTAGGCTGTCTTCCACCACATCTTTGGCAAATATCACATTTTCTGACGTGTGCATGGGCATCCCTGAAGAGTGTTGGCCAGTAGTAACTGGTTTTGAGAACCTTGTGGGCTATAGTATCCCCTGAATAATGTCCCCCAGCTAGACCATCGTGCAATTCAGACATTAATTTCTCAGCATCTTCTTTCTCTAAACATCTCAGGAGGACTCCATCGTAGTTTTTTCGGAATAATACGCCTTCCACGATTTGGTAGGAAGCCGATTTCAGACGCAGAGCTCTTCTTTGTTTGGAACTCCAATGTTCTGGAAACAGCCCTGATTGCAAATAATGCACAAGGTCTCTATACCAAGACTCGGGAGCAGTGAATAAAGGACAAACATCCATTACATGCAACTCGGCTTCATCTTCCCATGCTTGTTCTTCGTTGTTTCTGCTTCTAGTCATCAATTTGCATAACCCTCGACCTTTCACTATAGTGGATGGCTTGAACTCAAGATCGTATTCTTGAAGGGCTGTCACCCAGTTGCCCCTTCTTTCTCCTAATTCTTTTTGAATGAGAAGGTATCTTACAGCTGGGTAAGGGACTATTACCTTAGTTCGATTTTTGAGTATATAGGGCCTGAATTGCTTTACTGCCTTAAATACTATGTATGCTTGCTTATCAATGGCTGGGTAGTTTAATTCAGCCCCTTGTAGCCTAGTGCTCATAAAATAAATTGGGAATTCATCACCCCCATCTTCCTTTTGCGTAAGTACGGCTGCCAATGAATCATCGGACACAAATGTATACATAATAAAGTCCTTGTCAAAGTCTGGAATTTTCAGAGCAGGCACGTGTGCAAAAATAGTCTTGATTTTACTGAAAGCATTCTTTTCAGTTTCAGTCCACTTAAATTGTGCATTTTGCTTGACCATTTGCTGCAGTGGCTTAACAGTCTGGGCAAAATCAGGCACAAACCTTCGTACGAAATTTATTGTTCCCATGAAGGATTGCATTCCCTTTTTATTATGGGGCATAGGGATTTGTTTAATAGCCTTAATTCTTTCCGGGTCTATAGATATCCCTCTCTTTGAAACTATATGCCCCAGAAGCTTGCCTTCTGTAACTGTGAATACGCACTTCTTAGGATTGAGGGAAATACCATATTTCCGGCAACTTTCAAAAATTTGCTCTGGGTCGAATGCATGGTCCCCTCTTTTCTTTGAGAATATCGTGATGTCGTCTAGATATACCATAACACTTCGTCCAATCAGCCCACGGAAAGCTATGTCCATAGCTCTCTAAAATGTCGCTCCAGCATTAATTAGCCCAAAGGGCATCCTTCTGTAGGAAAAAGTTCCCCATTTAGTTCTGAACGTTGTCTTCAGTCTATCTTCCTCGACTCCTAACACCTGGTTATAGCCAAAGAAGCCGTCTAATAATGAAAATAATTCAGAACCAGAAACCATCTGCAGCAGCTGTTCCATGGGAGGTACCGGATAGTTGTCTTTATCTGAGGCACAGTTTAAGTTTCTGAAGTCCACGCACAATCTGATTTCTCCTGAATTTTTTATGACAGGTACCAAATTGGACACCCACTCAGAGTGCCTAACTTTAAAAATAATCCTAGCATCTAACAATTTCTTGACCTCGCTCTAGATTAGCGGTTCCAACTTTGGGTGCATCTTCCTCAACGGCTGCTGATATGGTTTGATGCCTGTTTTAATAGGGATGATATGCTTGATGATGTCGGTGTTGTATGTTTTCAACTCTTCGTACATCCATGCAAATACATCTTTGTATTGTTTAAATAAAATGACGAATTTGTCTCTGTCTGCTGGTGAACAACATTTACCGAGATTCACGAACTTAGGACTGTTCTCATTCCCCAAATTTATCAGTTCGAACTGTAAAGTTGAGCTGTGCGTCTTCATGTTAGCAGGTCTTCTGAACTTCTCATTTAATTCGAACATCTTTTCTAACGTTCTGACCGCTTTAGGAATGAAATTGTCATATTTCATCTGAGCCTGATGTTCCTCATCGTCTATAATGGCTCCCTTAAAAACTTCATCATTGGTCAAGCATTCGATTATTTGCTGATCATCGTCAAATACACGCAAGTTGGTAATCATATCAGGTATCGAAGGCCTGAAAAGAAATTCAACAGAACATCTGTTATTAGTGGGTACCAACCTGGCGGCTGATGTGGCTAACAGATCAGCAGCCGCATTTTTAATTCTTGGGATTGAAATGATATTGAATGCATGAAAACATTTAAGCAAATCCCATGCCTCGTTTTGGTAAGATTTTAAGTGAGGGGAAACACAATTTATTTGGTTTCTTATTTGTTTTACAACTATTTCTGAGACCCCAAAAACTTTTAAATTACTAACCTTTAGCTCGATCGCTTTCTTGAGTCCCTGCAACAACGCTTCATACTCGGCAGTATTATTAGTACACTCAAATTCTAATCTACAAGACAGGAAATGCTTATTTTTTTGTGGATCAATGAGGACGCAGCCGGCCCCTGATCCTTATAATGTTTTTGAGCTGTAAAAAAATAAGGTCCAAAAATCACTAACTACTAAATGTAAATCTATTCCTTTCGCTAAGTCTACTATTTTACAATCGATCTCATCAGCCTGAGAAAATGGAAGGAGATCAGGCTGGGTGTCAGATGTGACACTGGCCTCCTCCGCTCGATAATTCCCTGGCTCTAGTTCTAGAAAATAGTTTCCCAATACAGACTCGACTGGGACATTCTTCTCATCCAGTTGAGTAACATTATACTTCATGTAAGGTTCTCTCAGAATCTTAATCTGATTTGGGCTTCCCTTGTATGGCAACCACAGATGTGACCAATCTGAGGCGAAATACCCATTCAATTTAGCTGACCAATCTCTGCTTAGGACCAAGCTGTAAGCATCTGGTATATTGGCCACCACGATGTTAATTACTTGGAAAACTCTGTCATCAGCTGCCAGACGGATGAGAACGTCCTCCATCTGACCAATTACCTTCACGTCTGTCCTATCCAATTTCATCACCATCCACGTGGTCGGATTAGGCTGCCCATTTATTTTCTTACATACTGAAACGGGCATAACATTCATTGATGCCCCAGAATCTACTAGACAATTGTGCACATTATGATTAAAAATCTCAAATGTTAGGAGGAAAGGTGGATTTTTAGTTTTAGACTTACCTCCTGTGCTAGCTTCTCTAATTTATTCTTCGTTCCACGGCTGATTGTTAGCGGGTAACTTTTCTTCTGACGTTTCAAGTGCCTTTAGCAACCTTTCTTTCTGTTGAGGCATTTTACACATTTCGAATAGCGGGACATTTGCCTTTATTTTCTTTAGATCTTCAACAACATCATATTCAATTTGTGGTTTAAGGGACTGAGATTTATCAGCACTCCCCTTTTCTTCACTTGGCTTAGATGAAATTCTGTTATGCTTAGGATCTTGGCTGGTAATAGTGAATTCTGGGATCTTATCCACCAAAGATTCATCTTGAAACTTCTTCTTTATATTTCTTTGCAGCCTTCTAATTTTTGGGAGTAAAAGACTATCACTACTAACCGTCCCTTGCCTTCTAGCTATCACATTAGCCTCTCTGACATTCTCGTGTCCCTGAGTGATTTCTTCTTCTGCATCGAGTAAGGAAACAGAACCCCATAGTGCCATGGTTTCTTCTTCCTGCTCTTTTGTAGAAGTAGAAGTAGCACTCTCTTTTCTTTCATCATCATCTTCCTCTGTTAATCTCGAATCCAACATCTAATTCATGACCAATGTCATCGAATTTATCCATTGCAGACAGTTCCTTTCAAAATGAGGCTGTTGATGAAACGTACAGAAATTTTCCATCCCTATGTCTGTCAGATTCATGGATGTAGCTTTTGAGGAGGGGGTTGGGGCGGATTACTGTCCTCCCTTTTCTTGTAATATGGCCTGTAAAATTTTTGTGCTTCTTTTTCTTTTTCTAAGTCTATGATCTTATTAGACAGCTTTTGCATCATTTTGGCCATATTCTCCAAATCTGGTGACTTTTCTTCCTTAGGCTTTGTGAACAATAAGGTTTTTCTCCCCACACCCTTTTCTCTTGATTGTTCTGGATAGTCGTCAATACTTTCCCTTTCTGCTTCCACCACTTCCGCTTCTTCATAGGTCGCTGTCAAAGTATGCTTGGCTCTACCTTTTGCAAACATGGCCAGATCAGGGCCCAAAGCTGAAGTATAGTATTCGATCAACACTTTGTCTGAAGGCTTATCTGCTTCAGAGAAATTTTTAAGATACGCTGCAAACCTTTGTGTAAAACTATGTACTTTTTCTTTTTTCTCTTTCTTCAACGCACACAACCCTTTCATGAGGGAAGCGTCAGTCTTTTGGACTGCATACTTACTTCTGAATATTCTCTCGAAGGTATCCCAGTCTGGGATAGAGTTAACGGGCAATCCAAAATACCATGAGGCTGCAGTTCCTTTGAGGGTATGTGGGAATAATCTACAAACCACATCCTCATGTTTCCCCGCCCTTAAGCCTTCTATAGGCAGATAGAAACTCTGCAAATGATCATCTACTAATATCTTTTCATTGGGATCAAATTTAGGCAGAAGCTTTTTAAAGGCTTGGGGTAGGTCATGCAAAGGCAGGGTCAAATTTAGAGGCGATCTGGCCCTCCATGCTGGTAGTGGGGGATTAGGTGGGGGTTGATTGGTGTTAACACCGGCCATGAGTTGGGGTGGAGAGTGAGGAGGTGTACCAACAGGGGTGTGAACAGGAGAAATGTAAGGGGTATCTGGGCCTTCTTGATTCAAAGGTAGCTCAACTTCTTGTAAAGTAGTTTCCACAAGTTCTTCCCAGTCTCCAACCAGTACTGATTCTTCTGTTACAGGACGGTCTTTCTTTATATACTCTCTCCTGGGTAATTTAGGGATAACCGGCAATCCTCCAATCTTTTTTATGTATGCCCTGGTGTGTCTTCTCAGGTCATTAACAATTTCATTGCGAATAAGATACAGATGTTCTCTTATCTCTTCTTCCGGGATTGGATTACGTGGTCCACTACTTTAAGAACTGTAACCAGTGGAATAATCTCGGGAAAACAGGTTTCCTCGGCCAGCCATGCCTTGGCGGCCCTCCTTCTAGCGCCAAAACTATTGAGGCCTGGAAAATCGCAGGCAACAACAGTAAGGGATTCTCCCCAATCAACATTCCCAACTAGCCCGTTGACTATTTGGTATAGGGAATCCGTCCGGTTTGCGGTCCAGCCACCATAGGTCAAGTAACAAAACAAAGGCTTTACTGGTTGTAGCCCAGCCCACTGAGTTTTTGTATTTTGACTTAAGAAATGAAATGCAAGTGCCTAACTAAATGCAAGGCGATCCGAATGCAAGGGGGCAGTCACAATGTGATGCGCAGGTTCTTACCTCTCGTCTTAGACCCGCAGGCAACCAAATCACATACAGTAAGAAAACAAACTAACCATCTAATCTATCCCTAGGGAGCAAGATTATTAATTCAGGTGAGTAATACCTTTCGCACATATACTATGAAGAGTTACAGTTAGCTGATACTTCCTTCAAAACACATAAGCTATTACAAATATTTAAACAACCAGATAGCCAATTGCTTTATGGAAACATCTATTACTCACAGTGGAAAAGATATTCTAAAATATATCGAAGAACATTTAACAAGAACATAGGTTCAGGAAATCAAATATTCTCACAGTAAATGAAACACTGCTGAAAACGAAATAGTTCCTCTTCAACATTTTTCATTGAGTTGCATTAATACATTCCATTTTCACTCTCTCCAACAGGTAAAATTGCAGTCTCCTTTGCAAAACGAAGTAGTTCCTATTACAAGCAAACATTTACAAAATTTTCCAGGGAAAAATCCCTATCTCATTCCTACTTCCAAATATTTAAACTACAAACGCTGCCCCTTGGGCTGCCTCCCAGTGTGTGACTTTTCAGCATCTTCAACGTTTCAGCTTCCTCTGTTGGCCGTTTGGTTTTCCCAATCATTTTCTACGAGCTTTTATCTCCTGATCAGTAACTGATAAATCTTCCTAGTCGGTGCCTCTGTCATTCGTTTGTTTTGTCCTTTTCTCCGCTCTAGGTCGCTTTAGCGGTCTATGTGATTCCTCCTACAGACAATTTCGGTGCATTATTCATTGAAATGAGATCTTAAACATTACAATTTTCTGCCCAGAATGGTAAATCCACAAGAAACTAGCCTGGTTCATCTGGACAAGGTCTTGATTAAGCTTTGGGTGGGAAAATTATAAATCGGCGGTCGGCAAGCTTTGGGCACTGGACGAGGAAAGAAAATCCTGGCCGCAAAGGCGGAACAGAAGGAGCTAGAGTGGTGCGGAAGCGTGGGTTTGAAAAAATTCACATCGAACGTCGGAAGGAAGTGTATATCGGAGGCTAGATGGTTTCCCCACCCGCAACGACGGATGAGAGAAAAGTTGAAAACAAGCAACGAGGGCGAGAGGAGGCCAAGTTGGACGTCGGATGATACTCGAATCAGAAGTATACTATCTCTTCCTAGCCGCAACGGTGGGCGAGCAGAAGCTAAGGGAAAGCGATTTAAGACCAAAACGAATCGAGAGTCGGGGGGATCTAGACTTCAGATGGAAGAACGATCTAGGAGCCGCAACAGCGGATGGGATGGAACTTTGCAGCTTCCGATCTAACAACAAAAAGAGGCCCAATTCATAGAAAAATTCAACGATTAAAATAGTGTTAAGGATCAACTGCAGCCAAGGTCATTTTTTCTTTGCGAAGGCAAGATTTTACTTTTCTTCGGTTGGTAAACCAGACATCCATGACTGAAACCGAAATTGAACATGGCATACACATATCAGCGGGCATCCAACTTCAAGGTAAAACGAATCAGAAAACACGCCCAAGAAACTCAAGAGTTCAGCGATTAAATCATGTAGAATAACGAGGAGGGGCCTAGAATTTAAAAACATTAATTTGGGGAGAAAAGTTGCAGCAGCAACAAATTGCCCTGGAAAAAATTGGATATGCGGCCCGCAAATGACTCTCAAATTCCTAGGTGGCTTCTGCTTGACTAAGGTGCTTCCAATGCACCTTCACCTAACCAATGGTGCGATAACGAAGCAAGATATCCCTCCTTTCGAGGATACATTCCAGTTCCACTAGAAAATCTCCTTCCGGTTCCACCTTCACATCATGCCAATTTATAACATGAGTAGCATCATGTACATATTTTTTTAGTACATAGATATGAAAAAAATTATGAACCTTCAAATTTGGTGGTAAAGCTAATTGATATGCCACCTGTCCCATTCTAGATAGTATCTAAAAAGGCCCACAATATTAGGGTGCCAAATTATCACAACTTCCTAATTTCAAAGAACTCTTTTTAGGCCTTACCTTTATAAAGACATGTTCACCCACTTGGAACTCTTTCTAAGTTTGTTTAAGATCTGCTTGACTTTTCTGTCTATCCTGTGCAACTTTTAAGTTACCTTGCACATGTTTTACAATTAACTCCATCTTCTTTAGTAGTTCAGGTCCTGGTACCTACCTGTCATCTCGATTACTCCATTTGATACAGTATTTCACTTTATTCCATACAAAATTTCAAGTGGGATATATCTGGTTGAAGCTTGATAATGATTGTTGTAGGAAAACTCTACCAGGTGTAAGTAATCTTCCCATTTACCTAAATTTTCCTTAACATACATTGTAAGCATATCTTCCAACACTTGATTCACTCTTTTAGTCTGTCCATCCGTTTGGGGATGAAAAGAGGTACTGAAATTTAAAGTAGTATTGAGGCCTTTAAATAAATACTTCTAGAAATTGCTCGTAAACTTAGGGTCTTTGTCTGAAATTATAACTTTTGGTATCCCATGTAAACAAAATATTTGTTTCATGAATATATATGTAATATTAGAAGCCTTATAGGTGGTATTTATAGGTATAAAATGAGCTGCTTTACTAAGTTTATCAACGAATACCATTATCGAGTCTTTCAAATTCTGATTCCTAGGTAGACCTGTAATAAAATCAAGACTAGTTATTTCCCATTTCCAGCTAGGGGTGGGTAATGGCTGTAGTAAACCAATTCAAAACACTTGGCAATGTATTCTTCTAGTTCATTCTTCATGTTTGGCCAAAAATAATCCTTCTGTAACATGGTTACAGTCTTTTGATAACTAGGATGTCATGAGTAAGGAGTCTTCTAAATTTTATTTAATATCAACAGCTTAATTTTAGGTACATTAGGTATATACAACCTGTTCTTATATAGTATTAATCCCTTTTCATTTAGAAAATACCTTTTACTTAAACTTTTCAGTTAAATTTTCTGTCATTTTTGCTTGTAATTTCTGATAATTCTCATCCGATTTTACTCCTTCCTCTAGCTGTTCTTCTAAATCGGATTTATAGGTGTTGATTGCTACCACAAAACTTAGTCTTGCATTTCTACTTAGAGCATTAGCAACATTATTTTCTTTTCCCTTAATATGCTGGATCTTGAAATCGTACTCGCTAAGGAAAGCTAGCCACCTAGATTGCCTTGTTTTTAAGTTAGGGTATCCAACAAATATTTTAATCCTTTATTATCTATCATTAACATAAATTTACTTCTGATTAAGTGATGGCGCCACATATTCCAAGCATGTATGATGACAACCAACTCTAAATCATAGGTTTCGTAGTTTTTCTCATGAATTTTAAGCTTCCTATATCCATATGCAATTACGTGTCCTTCTTGATTTAAAACACAACCTACACTGTCATTGCATGCGTCAGTGCATACTACAAAGTCTTTATTAAGATCAACAATTCTTAAAATTGGTGCAGTAGTTAGTAATGTTTGTAACTTTTTAAAACTTTCTTCACACTTTTGATTCGACTCAAATTTATTCCCTTTCTTCTATAAAGAAGTTATGGGATTTGTGATTCTTGAGAACCCCTCAATGAATCTTCAATAGTAGCCTATAATCCCCATGAATGATCGCACGCCAGTCACGTGGTTTGGGACTGGTCATTCTTCAATTGATTTTATATTTTCTAGATCAATTGAGATCCCTTCTTTAGTTACTATATGGCCCAAGTACTGTATTTTATCCTTAAAGAAATCAGATTTACTAAATTTAGAATAAAGTTGATGTTTTCTCAATTCTTGTAAAACAATTTAAGAACTCCTCATGTTCTTCTTTAGACTTAGACTAAATTAGAATATCATCAATCAATACCACCACGAATTTATCAAGGTAATTATGCAATACATTATTCATTAAGCACATGAAGACAGTTGGGGCATTAGTAAGCCCAAATGCCATAACAACAAACTCATAGTGACCATATTTGGTCCTAAAATCTATTTTAAAAATGTCTTCATCTTTGATTCAGACCTGGTGATAACGAGATCATAAATAAATCTTTAAAAATACAGTTTCTTCATGCAGCTGATCAAAGACATCATCTATGTGGGGCAATGATTATCTATTCTTAATGGTCATTTTATTTAGTTGACGGTAGTTAATGCATAAGCGTAGAGTACCATCCTTCTTTTTAACAAAAATAACAGGTGCTCCCCAAGGAGACAAGCTAGGTCTGATATACTTCTTATCAATAAGTTCCTTTAATTGTGATTTTAATTCATTTAGTTCCAATATATTCATCCTATAAGGGGCTTTTGAGCTGGGAACTACAGCAGGTATTGATTCAATAGTGAAGCCTAATCCCTTTTTGGAGGAAGTCTTGGAATTTCTTCCAGAAATACATTCGAATACCCCCTAAGGATTGGAATATCTTCCAATTTTAGTTTATATTCATTATTAATATGTTCTTCATTAATTATAGTTACAGCAAATGCTTTACAACCCTTACGTACAACTCTCTTTAATTGCAAAGCAGAAATTTGTCTAACAATTGTTTTCCTAGGGATTCTTGTTACGGTTACTGTTTCTCCTTCATTATTTACACAAGTAAAAGATTTATCGAAACAGTTCAGAACTAATCTATGTTGTTATAACCAGTCCATACCAATTAACATGTCATAAGAGCCTAAATGAATTACATTAATCTTCACAGAGGTTTCAAACTGATCAATACTTACAACACAATCTTTTACAAAACTATTAACTTTTCTTTTTGCTCCGGTAGCTAGTTGAGATAACCATGACTTTGCAAACTTTACTAGTAATAACTTGCATTCTTCCACTAAATGAGGAGAAATATAACTCAGGCTAACCCCTGGGTCAATTAAGATAGAAATGGGTGTTTTATTTAGCTTACCTTCTACTTCCACCATGGAATTTTGATAATTTGCCTGTCTATTTTCTAGTGCCACATTTATCGAGGGCATTGTCCTTGACAAGTCACCAACAATCATCTCCTCCTGCACCGTATGTATGTTGCTAATAGTCTTCTTTCTGTTAGGGCAGACTGATGCATAATGAGGTCCATTACACTCCCAACACTTTACGGGTTCTTTGCGTTCATTATTCTTAATGTACTTGTTGTGATTATTAGCATGTTCTTTATTTCTAGGGCCATTAGGGTTTAATTGTGAATTACCTTTATTTCCTTAGAAATTCTTATTAGTAAAATTACATGTGTTATTATTCCTAAAATTGTGGTTGGGTATGAAACCCTTCTTCTTCTGTTCAAAATTATTATACCTCTTAGCCTTCCAGTTTGACATCCTTTCTTTTTTGTGGTTTTGCTCATAGCAAAAATTTGCCTTTCGCATAGCCTCCTCTAAGGTTTTTGGATTATCATATTCAATTCTGTCTTTAATGTGAAAAGCTAGGAAGCTTAAAAACCATTGTACCTTAAGCTTCTCATCCACAATGTAAGGCATGTAACGTAGCAAACTTGAATATTTATTGTTTAATTCTTTCATGTTCATAGTTCCGAGCTTCACTTCATAAAATTCCTTAGCTCACTCTTCGTAGTACTGTTCCGACAAAAAAATTATTTTAAATTATTTCTTAAAGGTACACCAGTTAATGTTATTTTCCCTAATACCTTTTACTTGTTTTAAATCCTACCACCAAATATATGGCCTTCCCAGTTAAGTTGTAAATGGCCATCATTGCTTTTAGCTGGTTAGAGTAATGATATATTTGGAAATACTTCTTCACTCCAGATAGCCATGATTCAGCTTCTTCTCCTTTCTCAGTTTCACCATTGAAAGTGGGTGGTTTTATCTTCTTAAATTTTCCTAAAATTTCTTCATAAGGCTTAAATTTTCTTTTTCTTGAATGGTAATTATCTTCACTACTATCACTAGTGTACTGACGATTCTTCCTTTGTGAGTCGCCATAAATTTCATAGGATGAGCTACTTTCAATTTTAGACTGTTTAGAATTTTTTCTTTTTTGTTGGTAGGACATATCTTCATATCCTATTTGTTTATCTTTTTCTTCACTCTGAAATGTTTCCATCAGTATCTGGTTCAGCTCCTCTTGAGCTCTCATAATTCTTTCATTTTCTTTTTTAATTATTTCCATCTCAATTCTTAATTCTTTAACTATTTGTGATAATTATGAAGAATTGTTAGTTATTTCTTCCTAAACTGGTTCTATTTTAGAATTACTTTGTTCATTAAATGGGGACTCTTCATCTACATATTCCTCGAGTCTTCCCATACCTGCAATTTTAGCACAAAAAATTTTCTGGTAATAACATTTAAAAAAGAAAAATAATAATCAGTATGCATGCACTTAATTTACTTTTTTTTTATGTAGGTTGAGCCGCATTTAGGCCTAGTGTCTGAACGTGTGCTCTGATACCACATGTAATACTCCAAAAATTCATAAAAATTTAGAATTTTTCCTATGACATTAAATGTTTACAACCATCACTTGCGAGTGACATTTAACTATTAACAGTTGACATAATAAGGTTTAAAATATAAGTAATTCCTTTATTAAATTCTAGATCTGCATACTTAAATATTTGCTTTCTTAAATTATTATTAAAGATTTGATTTAGTTGGTGGTGATTTGAAAATAACATGAACTGAAACATCTGTTTGTTTACTATGTTCTAAAGTTTGTTTTACTGTTTGTAAATATGAAGAAACCTCAATTCATGTCTGAGGGTTACTTATATTTTAAGCTAATGCAGTGAAATGATGCTTTTTTTATAGGTAAGACATTTTGTAACCAGTTTTCGGATCGAGACTAATCATCTTAACTAGCATAAATAAAAATTCTAGTATATTTGTTTAATTTACAAATTTGATCAAAATAAGGAGGTATCATCGAAATTGTATATTTATGTTTTATTTAATTTTCTTGTAAGCATAAGTAAATGAAGATTCTGAACATAAATCCAGATGTTGTTCTATCTAACTTTGACTATATTTGTTCATCAAACTTTCGTTTATTTATTATCAGATTAGGTCTTATATACAATTCTATAGAAAGATAAATTTGTATATCAGGTCATTTGATACCTTATTACTTGTTACCGTAGTAGTTCATATGTATTCATCTCCATCATACATTCTCATGTTATAAAAACTAGTAAAACATAAGTCTAGAGAAATGTCATGTAATACAAAGAAGCTAATGAGTTTTTAAACAGAGTAAATTTCCTTCTTTTCCTGTGTAATTTTCATTTGAGTAAACAAGAAGAAAAGACCGTACTTTGTTACATAATTTGTATAATTACTTTGGTTTTATGGGTTAAGAGTTCATTGCTTAATGAACCTAACTACTCCCAAACTATTGCATGGTTTAAATCTCATTAAGAGATGTTATAAGATAAGATTTATTATCCTATTTGTGCAATTTTAAACTATAAAAAATTTACCCATGAGCTATGCTAAGCATTCTATATTCTAAATCCTACTTGTAAGCCTTTTAACCAAGGTGCTAACCTATGTTAAAAATAGTCTTTCTCAATAGTCTTATTACTTGTTATAAGGATGTTTGTATCCATATTAAACAGTCTTTTTGCACATACAACTATCATTTACAAGGTTCTCATTTTATAATTAAAATTATTATTTGAGAGAGGTTATAACTATCATACCTTTTCATTTAAATTATGCATCCTATAATATAAAGATATTGATTGACTTGAATAAGTTTGTAACCATGTAAAAGCCATTTTGTGTGCAGGTTGCTCCAGCGATTTTGAACTATAGTGCAAAACCCACAACTCAAAAATATATTGAACTCCACATGGTCGATGATCAATGGTTAGGGTTTTTTACTTTGGAACTTCACCATATAAGTCTCCAAAAACCCTAAAATTCCACATTTGACCTGTTGTTTTACTACTACTGTGGAGAGGGGTCTGCAGGCTCATGGCCGCATTGGCCTTGATGCCATTCCTTATCTCTTCCTGTACAGGCCTTCCCTGCCACTACATTTATTCTACATGTGATTTCTTCACTGCCATCGCTTTACTCTATGTGTGGGGTCTTTGATGCGATTACTTTGCCTCTGCGAGGGATTCCCTTTGTGCTTTTGTTCAGTTGCGACTCTCTCTGAGTTAACATTGTGGGTTTTTGTTTGGTTCCTTTACGGTCTTGGTTGAGAGCTTAATCCACATTGTCAAGGTTTCTTACGGTGATTCTGCTAGTTTATGATTGAGAAAAAATCTTACCAAGTTCCTAGGTTTTATGTTCAAGTCATCACTACAAAATCGAGGTTAAAACTCTTCAGGTAAGTTTGTTTTTGTTTATACAATAGCCACAAGATTCCAATCTTAGCACTGAAATTTCTTTCAAATAATATTTAACCTTCTCTAAATTGTAGTGCAGGTATTTCTACAAGTGTGGCAAAGAACAAAGTGGCACACACTGCGTTCGGAGAAGTTCTCCACTGTCTATAATCCCATCGGTCAGCCTCAGTTCTGTCAAAGGTTCCTTATATCATTCTATTAAAAAAAATTACGGCTCAATATTTTTGATCCCTTGTTTTCAAAATATCATTGACATTATAAAATATAAATATATAAGGAATGACATTTTGGTTTAGGTATTGACTTTTTAATTATTACTTTAGGCCCACATGATTTTTTTATGTTTTATATTATGTTAGTATTGCTAGGAGTGTTAGGAACACATCTCCCCCATAATGGGTTGTAGAGAACCTCAGTACTCTTGGTGTGGCAAAATTAGTGTATGTCATAACTTTTGGATTTGATTACCATAACATGTGTTTTGTGATTATTTAATGAGATACCCATTCTGGATATAAATGTTGATGTATTTGTAACTTCAGAAGATATTATGATGTATATTATCATTGTATGTTGTCATACCCCCATCTAGGATGTGTGTTACCCCTTTATGGGATGTCTAAATCATGTCTAGACCTTGAGGTACAATCTTCGTTGTAAGTTGGGGCAATAGTCCTCGCTCCAACATCATGTAATATGTACTTGTAGTCTCTCTAGGAGAACTAGGCCCCATGTGAGAATACATGTTCGATCAATGAATTGAAAGGGTATAATAAGGATGTCCTCTCCCTCAATTATACACACCTCACACTCTCAAATTAGTATGAGAGAGAGAGAGAGAGAAATCAAAGGAGAAGAGATATTTAGTTGTTGATTACTTCTTATTATTGCTTTTGATCATCTTACTATTCTACAAAAGTTTGCGGGGTTTTTTCCTTTATGGTTTCCCTGGTGCAAATATTTGTGTCTCATGTATCTTTTATATCTTATGCATCTTGATGTACTTGTTATTCTTTTAGATAAAGATCTAAGATAATCTAATCAGATCTTAAGAAAATATAACATGGTAGCAGAGCCTCTCTGAAAGAAGCCACTGTGCAACTGCGGAAACTAGGGATTCCAATTTGAAGGTGTTATCTCCATAGATCATTAAGAAAAGAGGGCTAGGCTAACTCACCTTAGTAGGTCCCATCTTTTGGTGTAGATAGTTACTGAATAAGAGAATTTTCATTTTTTACCTTGTCACTAGTGTCGGGAGGAACTAGGGAATTAAGTATTGGAGGCTTCCCACCTCAGTCTTCAGAAAGTGACCTAGCTAAGAAAATTGCCTCAAGTAGGCACATCTTTCTGTCCAAACAGAATTCCCAAACTCCAAGTTTGGAAAATTAGGGTTTCTCTAACAAACCATAGATCAACGTGCTCTGGGTTCTTGTTGGAAACCTCAAATTGGTAAGATCCAAATATTTACTATTTCCATTTGAGATTCTCATTTTGAAAACATGACTCACCATACTGAGCTTAAGGAAAATCTTGGAGGGGTTGATACATTTCAAGAATGGAAGTATAGAATATCCCTGATCCTTGAAGAAAATGACTTAGATTAGTTTATTACTGGAGATGTTTCAGAACCAGAGGGAGATGAGGTTAAGGATTCTCATAAGAGAATAATGGATAAGGATAAGAGAATAATTATTTATTCTATCAAGGATCAGCTCATCCCCCCTGTGTCTGCATTTAAGACACCGAAAGAAGTATATGATTCTTTAACAAAGATGTTTGAAGAGAAGAACATCAACAAGAAAATGACTTTGAGGAACTAGCCAAAGAATGTGAAGATATAAAAATCTGATACTATACAATATTACTTCACAAAGGTTTCTCAAATCAAAGAAGAACTTGAGGTAGTTGAAGATAATTTATAAGAAGGAGAAATTGTAATGACTACCCTGAATATAATCCCTAAATCATGGGAGTCATTCATTCAAGGGATTTTTGCAAGGAAGCTGATCTCTTTCAACAGACTTTGAAAAGAATGTGCACAAGAAGAAGCTAGACTTGTGAATAGAGAAGAAAATATGGGAGTAAATGATGATCAAGCTCTCATAGGAGGAACTTCTAGAATAAGGAGTGTTATAGAGAAAACTTCCTATGGCTTGGGGTACCACAACAGACAGAGTAACTGCAGAAATCAATCCTTTCCCATATGCAAGAGAAACCAAACATCTAACATTAAAGAATCTTGAAACATACCTTATTCCAGAAGGTTTATGTAGATCCTCATTGAGCTTTTCCACTCTCACTTGTATTAGCAATTTGCTCTCTCAACATTCAGCAAACAAGACAAGCATGCTATATAATTGTGTTAGAACTACTCTAGCATATATACTGAATAACATATAAGCATTTAAAAGCATCCATGGATTCAATACTCATTTAAATACACATTATTGAATAGGAAAATATATTTCTATTAATATAAATCAGAGATTACAATAGTGACAACCTCTGTCGGCACGTCTCCAAACCATAGAAACTGAGTCCTCCACCTGGGCCTCCACCACTTCAATCCTCCATCTCTTTATAGCAAGCTCGCAAGCAAAAGGAAAGCTTGGGAAGGACACAAAGTGCTCCAAGGGACAAAGGGATGCATACTCAAGTATAAGCTCTAGCAACAATGGACTATAGTTTTCTTGCTCTTCAATTCCTCCCCTTCAATGTATCCAAAGGATTCCTCATATAGTGCTTCAATGGGGTGATGGAAGGTAAAATCCGAGCGATCTCAAGGCATATGGAAGGCCAAGAGACAAGTGACTAAGATCCACAATGATGAAAACTCCAAAACTATTTGGCCTTTTGCACACATCCCTATGTACACAGGTTTGAGGGTCATATCCACATATATACACGAGAATAGGTTTAAAAGTCACATATAGCAAATAATTCATGTTCTTAGGGATGATCTTCGAAACATCAAAGGTACAAAAATGGTGCATGAGGTCCAAAGAGTCTGCAAAGGGACAAGTAAGGCCATAAAGGTGTGATCCACCATGTGTGGTAAAATCAGCTGTAACATATGCCCCATAATGTGTGAGGTCAGAGGGGTGACACGATGGCTGAAATACATTATAATTCCATCCCAGAAGTGGAGTGATGAAGAACCAAGTGGAAGAACCAGCCATGCACTAGTATAATACAATAATCAAACTTTGCACATAATTGCAAGTAGATATAGTAGTCCTGGATACATAAGAGTACAATGGCCATGAATAGGCATGATACAAAATATGAAAGCTGAATATATACAATGGATCAAGATCTCCATAATGGCTAAAGATATCTGACATACACTGGAATCAATTCACGAGAGCTGAAATCTAATGAACACTGGCACGATAAAGGAGGTATCATATATGACATGCCATCAATCTCGAATTTATTCTACACAATATTCTACGAGTACATGTCCTAATATATGAATAGAGGTGTCGAGGTTGAACATAGTAGTCCATCGTATGATTACCGGTCATTCATGTATACCATTAACAGACGTGAGATCACTCACCGATAATGAAAATGGGAATCAAGGTACTAGAGTGAAAACTAATAAGTGTGAATAAATATGTTGAGGTTGAAAACTTGAAAGGATCCATCGATTAGGGGACATTGATGTATTCCCAAAACTATTGATGGCGAGAGAACCTACCACTGATGACTACAAGTCTCAAGGCACTCAAAAATGACTCTAGATTCCTATCCTAGAATAAATGATCTGAAGTCGATGGGATGAAACTCGCTAGAAGGAGGGAATTAATGCATCCCTCATCATCTAACACAAGGTACTCAGCAAACCTATATAATGTAGAAGGACTCGATCATAATGTGCATGAACCAATATCAGTACCGAGAATGGCCAGCATACAAAATAAAGAGAACTGAGGAATGGCCGACTCAGGTTTCAACTTCCTTCAAACAAGAGTATAAAGGAGAATCGTGACTGAATGTAGGAAACATAGACTCAATATACGAAACTGGGACATCTCTACGACACAAAAGGCATCGATAGAGGCTCCATAGGGACTGGAATCTTAACTAGTCAATGGAGATAAACTTAGAGAAACGAGTATAGCTCCTAAAGTCAAACTATTAATCCAACCAATGGATGTGATATACAGTGCTTTGTTCAAAGGAGACACAACTCGACTCTTGCCAAAGATAACATCTTTTCCTATCCGACTTTTTGGTTTTTTGATTTTTTGGTACTTTTTCAAATATTTTGAAAAGCTTGAAAAAGAATAAAAGTGATTTATAGTTATAAACTAGGAGGAGACGAGTGTCAAGGGGAAAACAAACTAGTTCCAAGTAGCAGAACATACCTATGCTCAATGCAAGGACACATGTGTAGGATAAAAACACTCAGGGGAAAGTCCCCTCTCGATAAAAAATGGGGAATCAAGCTGCAAACGATATGTAAAATGGATCTGTGTGGCTAGACATGAGACAAGCTTGGGCTATATAGCTGATAATCAAAGTCAGGGAAGCCAGCATAAGGCTCAATAAGGAAAGAAAAACTTATGATAATGCAATTACAACTTGACATAAGGGAGTCCTGGGGAAAATGGACAGCAAAAAGATAAATAGGAGTATGATGCTCTTGCACAAAGTCTTGGTGATACTATACGAAGGACTACCACACCCTAAGGGAAAAATGTCGGCATGGGCACCAAATGCAAAACAAGAGCTAACTAGGGCACCCATGTATGGTCAAGCTCTTGCATTCACATCATGTCACATCTAAAAGTAACAAGGAGGTTCTATGACAAGATAGAATGGGTTCATACCTAAGGTTATAATGAAATGGTCATAATTTCATGGAAAATGCAAATGGATTTGAAACCTAACCTATATGCCAGTTTAGACATAATACCTAAAATTGGCACAAACGGGTCAAAACCATGGTCGAAACGACGCTCAAAATGGACTCCTACATCATCAAATTAGTCCAAAACGATCCAAAATGGTAAAAAACGGTCCAAAAGTATAGAAAGTGGGTAAAAAATTTCAAACATTTCAAAAAAAAAATTATAAATAGTAAAAAATTCCAAAATTCCAAATCATTTGAAATTTTTACCCATTAGAGCTCAAAACTTCCAACGTGAATTCCGAGAGCTTCATCTGGTGAAATTCGACAGTGTTTCTTCCAGGAAAATCCTTATGTCCTCCTATTTCTATTTCATGCAATTTTTTTGAATTTCCACGGTCAAATTTAAATTTTAAGCCAGTCTAAAATGGTCATTTCAGCCCACATGGATATCGGGGTTTTTTCCACATATAGGGATGCGCAAAAGTTTTTTTAAGGTATCTAATGACAAAAAATCAATTTTAATGTGCAGGATGGTTCTAGAATGGAGAGAGAGGGAACACATAGATGTAGAAGAAGCTGCTCAAGGTTACTTAATGGCTCAACAAGCTCTTCCTACATGTAGTCTATATAATTTTTGGTGTCTTGGCAGCCTGAGGGCCAAACCAAGACTCCTGCAGATGCTAGTAGACTACTGGGATCCATACTTAGAGTATTTTCATATCGACAAGATGTCTCTCACTACAGAGGTAGAGGACATATATTTTATTATTGAATTATCCTGATGGGGAGAGGTGGTGAACCTATGCTCTCACAGGCCCAGAGGTGGCCTTAGCATAGATGAGTACATTGGAGTATATTGTTTTTCGGACACCAAAAAGGTTGGGAGTCAAATCCAAACAAAATCCATCCAGGTACTAGGACTGAAGGCCATACAATTGGAACTTGGTAGGATAGCTGGACTAGTATCGCTCCACCAGGCCTCGTTTCCATTGATGTTCTATGTGGTGGAGTGTATGAGACCCATGGTGTATGAATGGAGCACTACACTATTGAGTAACATGAAGTAGCAGCTCAGTGACTGCAAGATGGGCAGGTTGAGAAACTTCGGCTTCGATAGCATACTAAGCACATTCTTCTTTGAGCGTGTACTAGGCATAAGCCCTAGAGTGGGCATTCCTATACATAGAGTTCGAGATCCAGCCCAAAAAAGTTGGGAAAATGCTATGCGTAGACTAGGCAGAGGTAGGGTGGCTAGTCCATTCCTAGCAAAATTCTTTACATGGTGGTGGTAGCAGATTATTGCCATCAATGATTATCACTATGCGGGAATATATTTTCATGGAAATCTGGACATGCCTCTACCACCAGGAACGGCATATGGTGACATAGGTAACGAATCCCAAACCCTCTTTTTAAGTTTTTTGAATTATAAATTTTTTTTATGTTTTTTGATATATTGACTCAAAAGACATGTTTTGGTGTGACGACACATAATGACAATCTGTCATGTGTATGCAGATGTTGGAACAAGGTGGCCTAATAGTTTCCCTCATCATAGATGGAGGGTAAGAGGATCTTAAATCATGGGTGTGGATGTGGAGTGGATGACCCAAAGCATCCACATGAACTTTGTATGCTTGAGACACAGGGTACCCATGACGCAAGTCAAGGACTTTCCTGAAGCAATGCAGCATCAAGTGGTTGGTGTACGATGAGCATGGGTTCGTTTATTCTGACAACTAGCTAGAGCCATGGTGTGCTACCACGATCAGAACCCCCCTCCTCCTCCACAGGCTTAGAGACCTGAGAGTGTTTCATTTTTGCACTACCATGTATNTTGTATTATGACACTTATGTATTATGACATCACATTTTGGATGTTTAATGAAAAACTTTTATGATGATCGATTTTATTTATTTACATGTGTGTAAAAATATATGTTTGTGATATGCTTATGGTCTATGAAAAAAATGCCAATCTAACACATAGTTAGCATATGAGTCAGCAACATGATTAAAAATTCTTGAAACATGTATGTATGTTATGTTCTCAAATTTCCATTATAGCAATACCACATGTAAGAATATTCGTAATAATGTCAGATACCTAATACGATACAAGACATTAAGCTATGAAACCACTAACTGCGAATCAAGACATACCTCAAGAGAGAGAACACCATGTGAAATGGAATCTAGTAATAACTCGATAATATAACTATACTTAGTAACATTGTTCGAAGAAGGTCGTAAACATATGCCTCCTGAAGATAATACCTAACCCAAAGGAGTATAAATCACCCAAGCAGCAGAAGCTGAGTTTTGAGTGTGGAGGTGAGCACCATCAGCAAATCCTATGTAAACAAAAGACTCCATTGACATCTTCCATAAGAAACAAAAGCTAATCAATGAACTCAATCACCATAAGAAAACCTAACCATGCAAAAACTGTACAATAATATACAATAATTAGCCCTGGCTGAATACCATGCATAGTATTTTTTAAGATAGAGCCCATTTCTAAGCTCCACCAAGGATTTCCCTTCATAATCTACCAACTCATAGGTGCCCTTCTCTAACACATGTTTAACTATGTAAAGACCATGCCACATCGGATTAAACTTCCCTACCCCCAAGGGTTCTTTAGCTTGATCTCATAAAAGGACCAAATCACCTTCACTAAACCTCCTCGAATAGACAGACTTATCATATTGGACCTTAACGTGACGTTTATTTACTTCTAGAGCCACTAAGGGATCTTAGCGCTACTCATCAAGCTGCTCTAAGTGGAACAAACGTTCCTCCAATGCGAAAGTGTTTGGTAAAATCTCTATAGCTAGTCTCAATGAAGGGATTTCACATTCAACCGGCAAGATAGACTCCACCCCATGTACGAGCTATATGAAGAGAAACCGATGGCAGTCTTAATCATGGTCCTATAGGCCCACAAAGCAGGATATAACATGATATGCGAATTCATCTTGCTTTGTGCAATGGTTCATTGGAGAATGGAATTAAGTGATTTGTTCACTACTTCAACCTATCCATTCACCTAAGGGTAATAAGAAGAGGAGTGCTCCTGCTTATACCCTAACTTCGAAGCCAACTCTTGCATCATTTTATTCTGAAAGTACCTACCATGGTCAGTGACAAGCTCTTTCGGAATGCCGAACCAAGTAATAATTTGGTTGAATACAAAATGTACGGCTGTCTCGCCGTTAGATTTAACCGTGGGCATATCCTAATCCCATTTCATGAAATAATCAACATCCACTATGATGTGATGATGCCCCCTAGCTGAAGCTGGGGTGCAATCCATAAATTCAAGCCCCCACTTGGTGAAGGGACCAGCGGTGATAATCGGATGTAACGGGGCAAGATGTGAGTTCGTATTGCATGCAAACACCTAGAAATAGTGACACTTCTTGACCACATTGACACAATCTTTGAAGATTGACAGCCAAAAATATACCGCTCTCAAGATATTTTTGGGCTGTAGAAAGCCCAGATAAATGACCACCACATTCCCTTCTGTGACAATCATTTAGCATAACCTCAACCTCATCATGGGTTAAACAATGACATAAAATGGAATCTACCCAACGACGGTACAAAGTGTTATCCACTATAAGGTAGTTCTTAGATACATGATGTAATCGTTGTTACTCATCCCGTGACAGGTGAGTAGGGACCTTCAATGTTTGCAAATATATAATGATATCCCCATACCATGTGTCCAAAGTTGAGATAAGGAAAATATGCTCATCAAAAAATGTATCCTCATAGACCTCCTCCTCATCCACACTTGGAAAATTAGAAATGAGATCGGCAAAGATAAATGATTTCTTCGATTTTGCCGAAACAAATTCAAGATCGAACTCTTGCAAAATAACAATCCACTTATTATATTTTCCCTCGATAATCCTTCTAGTGAGGATGAATTGAAATGGATTGGCATGAGCTACCACCAAGGTCTAGCGAAGGAGGGTGTAATGTCTCAATCTCTGAACCGCATGAACCATGGCGAAAGAAAGTTTCTCCACATTAGAATAATGAATTTCGGCATCAATAAGGTTCCAGCTCAAATAATATATGACATGCTCACGAAGCTTCTCATCCTCCTGAACCAAAACCAACCGTCTCCATGGACGTGGCAACATAAATAAAAAAATCATGACTATAGTCAGGTGGACTAAGCATGGGGGCCGATGCTAAGGCTCACTTAAGAGCATCAAAGGACTCCTGGGCTCGCTCATCCTAGCAAAAAATGGTGTCCTTCTTTAAAAGACGCATAAATCCTTTAGTCAAACTGGAAAAGTTAACCACGAATCTCCACAAGAAATTTTCCATGCCTTTCAAATACTGAAGATGTCTAATATTACACGGGGGATATCATTGAATTATTCCCTCAACCTTTAAGGGATCAACTCTTATACCCTCCTTGGATACAATGAACTCTAGCAAGCAACCAGCGATGACACAAAAGATGCACTTATGAGGATTTAACCTGACCTGGTAATGGTGGCATCTTTAGAATACTAATCTCAAATGGCATGGATGACACACTCTCAGACAAGAATGAGTAGCAATATCATCCAAATACACTTCAATAATTGTTTTGAGATCATGAAAAATCAAGGTCATAGCCTGTTGAAAGGTGGCTCTGATGTTTTTAAGACCGAAAGGCATCTTTCGATATGCAAGTGTACCCCAAGGACAAATAAATGTGGTTTTATGTTGATCCTTGGTGTTAGTGCCAGAAATTGTTCCCAGACTACAATAGAACAAGCCAACACAATCTCAATAATCTCAATAAAATAAAATAGGGTTTTTAGGGTTTTCAAGTTTTTTTGGTTGAGAAGTTTGAAGACAAGAGGGAATACATTCATAAAACCAAAGTAAACACTAAATCATGAACATTGAATAGATGAGATGCATAACATGTAAAACATAATCCAACAAAAAACACAATACTGAATTTCACCCACAGATGGCAATCATTCCAAGCATAAAAACATTAAACAAGTAATGAATTTACCAGTTGAGTAACTAGAACAAGTTATAAATGAAACCAGAGAATAAACTGAAGGGCATATAGAGCATATATTTGATAATTCAGTCTTCAAAATACACATAAGAGTCTTTACTTAGCTCATAAACAAGTCCGATGACCTCCCCTTGTCAGCAAAAAATTGAACCATTTGTCTTCTTTGAGACTTACATTTATCTTGCTTTCAAAATCAGTTAGATAACTGAATTATAACTGTTTTTAAGGCTACCTATTGAATAGTTCAATAAAAACTTTTTACAAAACAAATAACATAACTTTAAAAATTAACTTAAAATTAACTTTCTTGACTAACTTTCACAAATCTTTAGCTTCCTTGGCTAATAAATCTATACCTTCCAATGCTTGAGCTTTTCTTCTTGCCTTTAATTGATCTGTCTCCATATCTACAATATTCCCTATTAGCTCTTCGTTATGTTGTTGCAGGTCCTGCATGGTTTTCATTAACATTGTGAATTGACTTTCTGTTTTCCTTTTCCTTTTCAATGCTTCTCTTGAAACTGTGATCAGCTCCTGATAATGGCTATTTACTTCCTCCAAATCTTCCCTAAGCTTCATGTTTGTTGTAACCAGCCCATCATTTGCTTCCTGCATATACTCAATCTAGTACCTGTATTGCTTTATACTTCTCTGAAGATTTTCTTTTTCTGAATTAATACTTTTGTCTCCTGCTGTTGTTTGCATCTCATTTGGTAGCCATGGGATGTTCAATCTCCTATAAATTTCCTCATCTTCTTCCATTAATTCTGTGGATGTTCCAAGAAACCCTAGGTGTTCTTTACTCTAAGCTTTGCATGGAACTTTTTCTTCAACCATCACCTTCTTTTCTGAGTAAGAACTCTTTACTTCACTTTGTTGCTGCTCTTGCAACATATGACTTCGAACCTCCAGAAATATATTAGATATTTTAGTATCAGTCATGACAAACTCTCTTTTTGATTCAATCAGCTTTTTACCCTTACTATCATCTTTATCATCATTCAATTTTTTTTCATATGAAGAATCATCTATTACTACCACTCTTTCTTTGGTCAATTTAGGATTCAACAACTTTTTCATGTTAAATCTAAGTTTATTCTGTTAAATTTTCACATGCTTAGCTAATACATTAGTATTTCATTTCATTTTTCATAACAAAAAGCATATAAACAGGATCACTGAGAGATAGACAAGCAAAACCATACAAAAGGAACACAAAGATTTATCCTGGGAAAACCCTAAAGGGAAAAACCCAGCAAAAGCTTCCTCAATACAGATGCCTCAAAAAGGTAAAAGATAAAACCAACAAGGAGATGAAAGCCTGATCCTCCTCCTTCTCCAGCTACTTCTCTTCTCCACTAATGCGCTATACAAGTGAGAGTGTGTGTCTCAAATGAGGAGCACTACACCTCTATTTATATTCATCCGTTCACTTAAGTTAACTCATGTAGGCTCGAGTTACACATGTAGGCTCAAGTAACCACACTGGGGTGCTGATGACCCACCTTTACAATTAGAGGGGACTACCTCATGACTCTTATTAGTTCTTCCGATTAGGAGCATCGGGGTACATTGTAATACAAGTGGTTCTCCTGGTAGGACCATCGGGGACCACAAAAAGATACATATAGAATATTCTTCGAAGTTACAATATTTCAACACTCCCCCTTAACGAGAAGGGTATTCTACAGCAACATCAACAACAACAAGAGTAGAGATAGGGGACATCATCAACATCAGCAGGGCAACACATCTATAAATCATTGGAAGATTTTCAACATCATGTAGTCTTCATCTTCAATCTCCAGTCTTCATCATCAGCAACATCTTTAGTCTTTAATCAGCAACATCTTCAACATTTTGATCTTTCAATTAGCAATGACATATTCAGCACTTGGACCTTTCGATCAACAACATCTTCAGCACTTTGACTGTTCGATCAGCAACAACATCTTTAGCATTTTGACCTTTCGATCAGCAACATCTTCAGCACTTTGACTTTTTTTTTTCGATCAGCAACAACATCTTCAGTATTTTGACCTTTCGATCAGCAAGATTTTCAGCACTTTGACTTTTCGATTAGCAACAACATCTTCAGCATCTTGAAATTTCGATCAACAGCAACATCTTCAGTACTTTGACCTCTCGATCAACAATATCATCATCAACACTTTTCCCTTTCAATCACTAGCAACATCATCATCATCATATTCTGATCTGTCGATTATAATCATCATCACATTCTGATCTTTTGATCAGAAACATCATCATCATACTCTGATCTTTCGATCAAAAACATTCATCAACATAGAAACATCATCAACATACTCTGATCTTTCGATCAGAATGTCATCATCATCATACTCTGATATTTCGATCAGTATGGCATTATCATCAGCAACAACCTGCAATCCACAACTCAAAGACAAAAACTCTTTGGATCGCTTTTGGACTTAAAGTCTTGGGATGATACAATGCCACCACATTCTCGACAACCGAAGTTACCGAATTGATTATGGGAGAATCAGTCCCTATCACTTTAGGAATATTTCCAAGGATGATGCAATCCTACCACATTCTCGACGACCGAAGTCACCGGATACAATTACGGGATAATCACTCCCTATCACTTTAGGACTTGAGTCCAAGGATGATGCAATCCTACCACATTCACAACGACCAAAGTCACTGGATACAATTATGGGATAATCAATCCCTATTACTTTAGGACTTGAGTCCAAGGATGATGCAATCCTACCACATTATCGACGACCGAAGTCACTGGATGCAATTACGGGATAATCACTCCCTATCACTTTAGGACTTATGTCCAAGGATGATGCAATCCTGCCACATTCTCGAAAACCGAAGTCTCCGGATCACTTTAGGAAAAGTGTCCAGGGATGATACAATCCCATCACGTTCTCGATGACTGAGGTCACCGGATCTATTATGGACAGATGTCCTGGGATGATACAATCCCTCTTCATTCTCGAGGACCGAGGTCTCTGGATCACTTTAGGACAAGTGGCCAGGGATGATACAATCCCATCACGTTCTCAATGACCAAGGTCACCGGATCTATTATGGACAGATGTCTCGGGATGATACAATCCCACTGCAACATCACTACTCCCCCTTTTGAGGAAGGTATTTCTGAACAACACCAAGCTTGTCTCGAAAGTGTTCAAACTCTACTCAAGGAAGAGGCTTCGTCGGTACATCATCATTCAAACAATCATCATCTACATCTTCAGTATCTGAATATTGATCTATCACCATCTGCATATTCAGTATGTGAATACTGAAAGCATCATCATCTATATCTTCAATATGGGAATACAGAATCACCATCATCTATATATACAGTATGTAAATACTTGAAATATCATCTATATCTTCAGTATGGGAATACTAAAATCATCATCGTCTATATATATTCAGTATAGAAATACTGAATCACCATCATCTGCATCTACAGTATCATCATCTGCATCTTATCTTGTAAGTAGAAATACTAGATTTCTACGCATTACGTCGGAACACAGGGTCCTTTGTCATCAGAACTATGGTTATCATATAGAATCATTGTAGTGTCCATCTTCAGGTCAAAGAGACCTGATATCATCTTCTGAATCCATATGGATTCACAACTTAGTAAAGTAACCTGCTATGTATTCTGGACTGTTTCCTGCTAAACCATGAACTCATAGCAGACCAAAAGCATATACCTGATGTGCTTTTCTTGTCTGAGATACTTCCAGCCCAATCTGCATCTGTGTAGCCATACAATCTATACTCATGGCTACCATCATAGTATAGAGCAAAGTCTATGGTCCCTTTCAGATATATGATCACATGTTTTGCAGCTACTAGGTGAACCCATCTTGGTTGAACAAGATATTGACTTAAGGTGTTCACAGCAAAACAAATGTCTAGTCTGGTATTAGTTAAGTACATCAATGACCCAAAGATCTGTCTGTAGTGAGTCACATCCACTATCTCTGATAAGTCATCAGCTAACAGCTTCAGGTTGGAGACCACGGGTGTGGCCATGACTTTTCATTCCAACATATTGAATCTCTTCAATATCTCTACCACATACTTTCCCTGGTTGAGAAAGATTCCTTTTGAACTTTTCCATACTTCCAGACCTAGGAAATAATGCATTAACCCAAGGTGTTTCATCTCAAATTATTCTGCTAGTTTCTTCTTGCTTTCCATGATCTGTTTCTCATTCCCTGTCAAGAATAAGTCATCCACATATAGTAATAGAATGACTGGTACATCTTCTACAACCTTGTAGGAAAGGTTAGGATCGAATTTTCTCTTGGCAAAGCCCATGCTCATCAGGAAACTATCTATTCTTCCATACCAAGCTCTGGGAGCTTGCTTCAGGCCATAGAGGGCCTTCTTCAACTTGCATACTTGATTCCTTCTGTCTTCAACTTCAAATCCTCGTGACTATTCGATGTAAAACTCTTCCTCAATCATACCATTAAGGAAGGCTTGTCTTTACTTCATCATGGAAGAAACTACCATGATAGTTTTGAAGGAAGTGTACCTTGCTTCCTGGAGTAAGTGTCTCTTCAGAATTGATTCCCTCTTTCCTCTAGCCACAACTCTTACCTTACTTCTATCAGCAACATATATTATCTTGCAAATCCATTTGGAAGATACCACATTCTTGCTTTCTGGTTTGAGTACTATATCCCAAACATCATTCTAGTATCATAACATCTTCTATGAGTTTTTCTTCTCAGGGCATCAACATATCCTAGTCTTCTGCATTCAACCTTGAAGGTTGGAACCCACTTTACTCTTGGTAAAGTCTCGATCCATCACAAAGCTATCCATCATGTTGTACCATGTCGAACTCAGAGATAATTTTCTGTAGTCACTCCCCCTGAAGTGGAGTATCATCTTCCCTCTTCATTCTGTATAGGTGGTTCTATGCTTGATATATATTGTTCAATAGAGTATGTCATGTCATAGTCTATTCTTTCTAGGGAGAATCACGAACCTTGCATTGTACACTTGTTCCATCATATCGTATACATCATTCCCCATGATCAACTGTTATTCTTTGATCATAGCTTCTTTTATAGCATTCTTTTCTTCATCTTGAGTTATCTCTTGTACCCATGGTGGTTTTAATCCTTCAAGGTGGATCTACCATTCTTTGAATCTCTTTCTTCCGTCATGGTGTCTCTGACCCTGTGAGATTTAGATTCATGTTTATTGGAGTGAATCTTGAATTTTTATCACTTGTTCTTTGAAACAAGTCTCATCCTTCTTTTCTTGTAGGAGGTTGTTCATGACCTTTCCTACAATTCAAATGCACCAGTTTCATGGTTAGAACTATTTCATAAAACATATGTATAATGACAAATTCTTATGCATCATGCAACTATTTAGTCAATACAACATTCATCCATACTTAAACTTTCTAGATGCCTTCCATCTCCATCATGACATTATTGAGATTGTGCACTAATCCAATATGTCAGCAAAGACGTTTGATAAGTAGCAATGGAGAGCACCACGAGCTACTTACATGCATATTAGTAGTATACAGTCATTAATGCAAACAATCTATCATGCATAACACATCAACTGAATATAATCAAATGTATAACAAACCAATACCATGAAATGACAATTGAATAATTATCTTTATTTGTTTCATGGGTATACTCCTTCTTGGGTCTTCAACTTCATCATCTTCTTCATTCATGATAGCATCGTTTCTTATCCAAATTCTGAGGTGGATAAGAACTTCTTCAAGAGTTGAGATATTCATATTCCTCATTGGTTGAGGGATTGTTGTAATGGATAATACACCTAATAACCTAGGTTTGGGGGTTACCAACATACTCTAACACTTGCAGACAATTTGACTTTAAAAGCACAAAATAGGAAATAGGAAAGTAGCAGGACTTACTTGTATTATATGAAGGTTGATCCAAGCTATCTTCTTCCTCTTTGCTCCACTTCCAAAGTCTCCAGGATAATTCCTCCTTCACCTGTTAACAAAGACTCTTCCAGAAACAATATGATTCATATATAAAGATGCAAGTTAGGCAAATCATATATTATAATGAAATGTAAAAATTTACCAATCTACAACACATGAAACACATATGGAAGAAGTAATATCTTTATTAACAATACTAGAATGAGTTTAGGTTACAACCCAATGTTTGAACAAGGGACTCCTCTGTCACCAAAGGACTCTGAGTTTCTCTACTCCAAAGATTTTGTAGAAAATCCACCAGCATAACTTTGCTCTCCAAGTATGACTAGAAAACACCCTCCCCAAGGCCTCTATTTATATGGATGAAAGGAGGCAGTTCTTGAAGGTTAGGGAGGTTGCAGCAGTTAAGGGGATTAAGTTAAATGAGTGAACTAATCTCCCATTAACGTGAGTTTTTAAATATTAATTTTGAGGAAACCATACGCGGGTATGTAGTAGAACAAACCGCGAATGATACGCGACTCTATATGAGAGCAACCCACGAATACAAGTATGCGTGACTTGCTGAACCAAACACTCACGAATGATGCGCAAGTTGTCAATAGAGATGGTCGTGAATGCAACTCAAAATCTCAAAATGGAAAAGTAATCAGCTGGGCATATAGGCAATGTATTTCATCATCAACCAAGGTATAAGGAAAATAAGCAAACCTCAATCCATAAGTGTCCTTCTGTGTGCCGACCTGAGGGATGTCAGCACTCGGACGGAGAGGTGCCAATCAGGTGTATAACAAATGCCCCCTAATGTGTGAGGTAAGAGGGGAACGATGGCCGAAATACATTATAATACTAACTCTGGAGAAACTCAGAAGTCCAGTGGAGCAGAAGGAGTACCTAAAACCAATACATAATAATGTCATATACAAAGCTATATCTGAGGATGCCATGTTCAATTTACTGGAACACTAGCTCCTTTACAATATTTGATTACATCATATGATACGGGTAAAGACCACATATAGTACAAAGGTGGATTGAAGCCACAATATAATAATGATGAGTCTTCAAAGATCTGGAAGCTGGATATAGAAATGGAACATAGTCTTGCGCAACTTAGTTCATAAGTGAGGAACTAAGGTCTTCATACAGGATCCCAAAGAACCAAGTACAATCCAAGCCATGTGAATAAGGGTAAGCTGAAGTCGAACATGGAAAGGATTCAACAGTTTGTTAACCAATAGATGATAATTAACAACTGAAGCAAAGGAGTTCACCAATGATGAGAGTGAATACAGAGGTACTATCATCAAAACTCTAGGTTGTCATCATCAGGAAGTGCTGAAGCGGAACTGTACTATGATAGGGAAGGAAATAGATCCTCCAACGTGTCACAAGAGTGACTAGGAACTGGGAAAAGGAAGATAGACACAAGTAAACAGATATAACAGTGATGGGATCAGGCTATAAATCAGATAGTGGGAAGAACCCTTGAACAGTGAGCACGACACAGAGATGACCCAAGGCAACGTATAACAGATAGATAGGACAACAAGACTTATCTGTCATGTAGGAGACATGATCAGATTCCCCAGGTATAAAGGACAAGAGGAAGAGTCAGAAAACTCAAAGTGATAGATGAACACAGATGTACACTGAAACATGGATATCGGAAGGCAAAGAGTGCTATGTTCAAGGATGACATGCTGCCAGTACTAAAAACAAGAGAAAACTTCTTCCTTTTTTTCCCTGTTAAGTTTTAATGAGTCCAGGAAATCCAACTCGGTTCCCTCTTCATTTTTTAACAAGCTTGAAGAGATGGGAAAATAAGGCTTGATAGTGTCACTGATTCGTGGATTTAACGAGCCCGAACTAGTACATGCTCGATTGGTGCTTTCACATTCAGAGAGTCTGAAAACGCCAAAGAAGACTCCAGGGGGGTCCTTTTTCGTCCAATTTAGTCTCTTAAGGCCGAAAAAGTATAAAACAAACCTCAAAAGAACTCTCTTAACTTCCAAAGAAGAAAAGGTGAACCTTTTTCGTACTTAGTCGAGAAGGTCCGAAAAAGGTTAAATTACCACCTACCCAACGCTCCTTCAATAACAGCATATAAATAGCTTGAGTTTTATGAGTGTGAAGGAAAGCAAGATCACTCGGAAAGATCCATTTGGTTATGAGAAATGGGGCTTACAACAATAAACTCGGTGCTTTGTTCTTAAGTGTTTAACGAGCATGACAAAGACACAAAATACACTCAGAATATTTTTCATGTTTGGGTCCAGAGCACGAAAAAGAGAAAACTAAGCTCATACTGGGTGTTCCTTTTCTGTCCAGTTTAGTCCCTCAGGTCCGGAAAAGTGATAAACCTGTACCTGAGAATACTCTTCTCAATTCCAAATAAAAGAGAGTGATCCTTTCTCATACTATTCCACATGGGCCGAGAAAGAGATAACCTACCACCATGCGGATGCCCATTCACATATTCTTAACGAGCTTGAACGGACGAGATAACTCGGCAGTCAAGTCTATTTTGAAGGAGTCAGACCTGGGCCTAAAGAAACTCCATAAGGTGGGGAGTCCTATAAAGGGATAGCTTGTAAAGAGAGATTCATAAGAAGCTCTATTTGGCATGAAAAATAGCTATGAGGAAACCCCTGGGCCTGAAACGGTGATGGAATGAGTACCAAAGACTGGAAATGGCATATAAGGATGATACTCATGAAATAGGGATCCTAGCCATGGAAGAACAATGGTAGAGACAAGGGACTAATGGCTTAAAATACCATAGTCCGTGGCAAAATGTTGCATACTAAGGCTAATGTGGAGTGATAAGTTGCCAACATGTGTTGGGAAGAGCAAAAACCACCCTATAGAAGCATCAACACTTTGAAATAGTTGGTAAACCTATTCCAAGGCACAAAAGGGATGGTATTAGTCAATTAACATTTCAAACTATAGGAAAAAACCCACTTTACGAAATATTTGTTCTATAAATAGTTTGAAAATTGAAACATTTCTTACCATTTGCACTTTATGACCCAAAAAGGAAAGTTTACCCTGTATCTTTGATCGCTCGTTGTGGACAATTGGACCGTCGAAATTCAGATCCGTCAGTTTCAGGTAAATCTACACCCTGTGCTCTTTAATTTGATCCAAACAAATTTTGAATTTAAAGGTTAATTCAGTTTATTTCATCAATAGAAAAGATGGAAAAATTCATACGCGGGTTGCCACGCATGAAAACCGCGAATCCGCGTTTCATGCACGGGTTGCTGCATAAGGAAGTCGTGTATGCCTCGTGACTTGTCCCAATGGATAGTCACGCATACTGCGCAATGGATAAAAGCTTTAAAAATAGTTCAAATTTTTAAATTTTGATGATGAATTACTGAATCAAACTATGTATTTTTTGTCAGAAAAATATGGTTCTGGAGTGGAGGGAGAGAGAACATGAGATGATGGAACAAGCGGCTCTCCAAAGCCTGCCTACTATCCAAGCATTGCGGAATAGTGAGCTACTTAAATTCTTTTGCACATCACCAATGCGGGCCAATGTCCGCATACTAGAGTTTTTGGTGAACTACTGGGATCATGACCTTGGGATGTTCAATATCCAGGGTAAGACTTTGGACTTTACCATCGAGGACATCTATTTCATTACCGGATTATTACATCGGGGAGCACCGGTGAACCTGGAGGGCACTAGCAGGGGTGGTGACCCCTTGAGTGTCCAGAACTATATCGATGTATTCTGCAGGCCTGGTACTCAAAAGAAGGGCAGCAACGTTCTCATCTCAGATATACAGGACTTCACACTACAGGTACTAGCCAGTACGATTGTTATACTGTCAGGGTCATCAGGACTCAGATGAGAGTGGCGGTTGATTGCTTCAGAGGCGCCCTATATGACTGGTGCTCGAGAATTTCCCCCATCATGAAGAGGCAATTATCCAATTGTAGGAGGGGAAGACGCAAGAACTTCAGATATGCTAGTATCTTGGTTGCGTTCTTCTTTGAGAGGGTGCCAGCTATGAGCCCTACGATACCCTTAGAGGTCAGACATCCACGTCAGCCAAGGCTGAGCAGGTGGGGTGATATCTTCCTCCGACAAGGAGGAGGAGACAGTGTACATAGCATGTATGACGATGATTTCTATACCTGGTGGGAACGGTAGGTACCGGCATTGGAGCAGTTTCCATATGCTGGAATGGATTTCCGAGGTGATCTGGATCTAGTCCTCCCTCTAGGAGGAGCATGGGGAGAGATGGGTAAGTCTTTTTAATTTTTTATCATTATTAAATTTTTATAAATTTTCAAATGATATGATATATACATATGTACAAGTCTAAATTCTACTCATGTGTCAAAATGCAGATATTGGACCAATCCGCCCCGCAGGGCACCCACGTACCTTTGTACGTCCTATAGCTGGAGGAGATCCTGGGCTGATCTAGGTACTCGAGGAAAAGCTGACCAGGCTTACCGAGCGAGTACCCACTATACGGATAGAGCATCTCCCTACAGCCATGCAGGAGTTCATAGTAGGGGTTCCACTAGCCTGGCTACGTCTTTTTAGACATGTAGCTAGGGCAGTAGTGGTATTCAGAGATGCAGTGGGGGCTGCCGAAGCCGAGGAGGTTGAGGAAGCCAGGGGGCGCAGACATCATGGGGACCAGCCAGGTCCTAGCGGCCATGGCGGCCAGGCATAGATCTAGGGCATTTTGATGGATGATGATCCACACTTTTGTATATTTTGTATATTTTGGGATCTACGGATCAGACTTGACCTATCCTATGTATGAACAGATATTTACATATATATATATATATATATGTGTGTGTGTGTGTGTGTTTGGTTGTCAGTATATTTACAAATGTTTTTATATGTATTTGCTGTATAATTTTATCAAATGTGTGTGAGATGCCAGTCCAAAATATAGTTAGCATATGCATCAGATAATGAATTTTGGTTTCTTGGTATATGGTTAAAAGTAATAACTTCAAAATGGCGTACCAAAAAATTAATTCTCATGAACTGACGTAACAAGGTAGGATTGCGTACCTGGTAAGCTCGATTGAGCTGGGAAACTACCAACTGGGAATCCAAACGGACTTCAAGCTGGGTAATACCACATGACACAACAACCCACAAAAGCTCAATAACAGCTCTGTATTCAGCAACATTATTAGAGGCAGGACCTAGGCAAGCGCCTCCTGCGGCAACAAGCTGTCCTGTAGGGGAATAGATAACCCACGCTGCCGAATCCAGGTTACAAGTATGACGGCTGGCGCCATCAGCGAAACCTACATACATCTCAGAAGACATCTGCAACAACTAGCAGATAATATAAAAAACAACACTGACAACCTAATGTACATAAAATACATACACTAATATACAAGAAAAAGTGCTAGGCCTAAGCGTAGTACTTCTTCAGGTAGAGCCCATTTCTAGGCTCAGGCAGCTTATTCCCATCATAATCTACTAATTCATATGTGCCTTTACTCAATACTTTAGACATGACATAGGGTCCTAACCACATGGCCTTGAACTTTCCTGCCCCCAGAGGTTCTTTATCCTGGTCCCAGAGCAAGACAAGTTCCCCTTCAGAGAAAATCCTAGGCTTGACCGATTTATCGTATTGAGCTTTAACCCTATTCTTGTGAGCTTGATTTGCAGTCAGCGCATCTCTACACTGTTCATCAAGGTGCTCTAAGTGTACCAAGCATTCTTCAAGATCAGTCGTATCCGGTAACACATGAATAGCTATCTGCAAGGATGGGATTTCGCATTCAATCGGTGTAATGGCTTCCACCCCGTGAATGAGCTGGAAGGGGGAGAAACCCATAGCAGTTTTGACATTAGCTCGATAAGCCCAAAGAGCAGGGTATAACATGATGTGCCAATTTGAGCAGACTGCATCAATAGTATGCTTAAGAATGGTTTTTAAGGTCTTGTTTACAACCTCTACCTGACCATTTGCTTGCGGATAATATGGAGAAGAATGTTCTTGTCGAAATCCAAGCATGGTGGTCAGTTCAGTCATCATGTAATTTTGGAAATGACTACCATGGTCAGTGACAATCACCTTGGGAATACCAAACCTAGCAATTATCTGATTGAAAACGAAGAAAGCTATTGTTTCCCCGTCGGCTTTAAACGTAGGCATTGCCTCTGCCCATTTGGTAAAATAGTCTACAGCGACAATGATGTATTTGTACCCCCCAGCCGAGGTTGGGTTTCATGTCATATAATCAATCCCCCATTTCATGAAGGGGCCTACTAAGACAACGGGAAACAAGGGAGCAGGGTGTGACTGCATTTTTCTGGTATAAAGCTGGCACGGATGACAGCGCTTCACTGCTTCCACACAATCTTTGAAGATCGTGGGCCATAAATAACCGGCACGCAAGATTTTCTGGGCCGTAGCTATCCTAGATAAATGACCCCCACATGCTCCACTGTGAGAATCATTTAGGACACTCTCCGCTTCCTCATGAGTAAGGCAACGACGCAAGACGGAATCTACCCCTCTTCTATATAAGGTATCACCTATTATGAGGTAGTTTTTAGCATGAAGTCGTAACTTACGCCGGTCTTCCCTAGAGTAAGTAGCAGGATACTTCAAAGTCTAGAGGTATATAAGGATATCTCCATACCAAGGATCAGAGGTGGCTATAAGGAAGATTTGCTCATCTAGGAATGAGTCATCTTGTATCACTACATCATCTTCCGTAGGAAACTCTACTATAAGCTCAGCAAATACTAAGGACTTTTTTTATTTAGCAGATTGGAAAACCAAGTTAAACTCTTGGAGTATGACTATCCATTTGTTGAATTTTCCCCCAACAATGCGTCGAGATAAAACATATTGGAAAGGGTTTACATCTGCCACCACAGTAGTGGTCCTCAGTAAGATGTAGTGCCGTAACCTCTGTAATGCATAAACAGCCGCTAAGGCTAACTTCTCGACATGGGAGTACTTAAGCTCAGGCCCAACCAAACCACGGCTAAGATAATAAACGACATGTTCAATGAGCATATCGTTCTCCTGAACAAGCACTACCCCAATGGTAGACTCTGACGCGGCCAGATACAATATGAAATCCCTAGAATAATCTGGCAGGCATAATAAGGGAGCCGACAACAAGGCTTTCTTCAATGCCTCGAATGCAAGTTGTGCGGTTTCATCCCATACAAATGGGGTGTCCTGTTTAAGCAGGCGCATGAAACATTTCGTGATATTGGCATAATTAACGATAAAATGTCGAAGGAAGTTAGACTTTCCTTGTAGACTCTGAAGTTGCCTGAGATTGCGAGGAGGAGGAAGATTTACTATGGCCTCAACTTTTAGGGGATCCACCTGAATGCCCCTACTTGAAACAATGAATCCTAATAGTCTCCCTGACTCGATGCAGAAAACAAACTTGTGGGGATTCAAGCGTATTTGATAGTATCTGCATCTCTCAAAAATCAACCTTAAATGATCTGGATGTTGGATCCTCTTTCGAGAATGTGCGGGCAGATCATCTAGGTAAGGCTCGACAATGGCTTTTATATCGTGAAAAGCAAATTTCATGGCTCTTTGAAAGGTTGCCCCTGTATTTTTCAATCCAAAGGGAATTTTTCTATAAGTGAATGTACCCCAATGGAAAATAAAAGTTGTTTTATGTTGGTCTTCCAGTTTGATTTGGATTTGATTGTAGCCGAAAAAACCATCCATAAACGAAAAGACTTCACTCCCTGCACAAGCATCTATGATCTGATCAATAAATGGTGTGGGGTAGTTGTCCTTGGGACAAGCTTTATTAAGGTCTCGAAAGTCAGTAAAAATGCGAATAGTCCCTTGCTTTTTATCAACGGGAACTGGGTTGGACACCCACTCAGTCAAAGCAATAGGATATATAAAACCAGCTTTCAAGAGCTTTTCAACCTCTGCTTTTATAGCCTCCGCTTTACGCGGGTTCACGGGGCGTAATTTTTGCCGAACTAGTTTGGCATCAGGGTAGGTACGGATTTCATGTTGGACAATAGATGGATCTATGCCTGGCCTCTCCTCATATGACCAGGAAAATATATCGTGGAATTCCTTGAAAAGGGCAGTATAAATGGCAATCTCCTCCAGAGAGCAGTTTGCACCTATATAGATATTCTCCACGACATCTGGCTTTACGGAGATATTGATAGGTATAGTAGTGGAAATGTTTTCCATATTCCCCTCGGCAAACACTCCTTCCCTAGGTAAAGGGTTAATAGGCGTATCAACATCATCCGATAGTCTCACATGGAACTCTTGGTTTTCTATCTTGCTTAGGTTTGGAAGGAAATAAGAGCGGTGATGAAGATCCTCACATATCTTATCACGTCCACACATAGCTTCCAAAATGGCTTCATCGGAAGGTAAAACAGTATCTAAGAAATCTATGGAATGTAAAGAGTTTTATGCCCATGCAGGCAAATAGACTTCCTCCAAATCATCTGAGACTGTAAGAGGATCTGGAGGGGAATCAACAGTGGATTGGGTAATAGCTTGATATGCCACTTCCACTGCTGATAAGGGCACTTCGGGTTCCTAAGGGGTTGGGAGAACCCAAGGATTAGTCCTATCCACTATCGAGGCAATGGAATTCCCTACACTGGTGGAACCGATATAGTTAATAGGGGTTGGAATATCGAATGTGCCCATCAAATATGTGTACATTCCAACCCCCAAGCTCAGAGCAGGCTTGGCCCGATCAACCAATGGTACATTGGAATCCTTAGAATCTAAATGGCCCTTTCGAGTAAAATCAAGTTGGTCAACAGTAACCAACTTGCCCTCATGTGGGAATACCATGACATGAAGAACAGCCGATGCAACAGCAGTCATTGCATAAGTCCAATTTCTACCCAGAAGCAAATTATAGTCCAATGGGGCATCGATCACTTCAACTTCAACAGATACTGCTTTCCCTGCCAACTTAATCTCGAAAGCTGGCAAGATACCATGTGGATGAAAAGATATTCCATCGAAAGCAGTAAGTAGAGTGGTTGATGGGACCAGCTCTGGGGATCCAAGAGCTTTCCAGCATGCCAGGGACATAACACATGTAGAGGCTCCCTCATCAACAACTGCTCGTCCAATGGTCTTACCACCATGGACAACATCTATCGATAGGGATACATGGTAAGGGAGGCGAATTTTGACATCAGACAAAGGAAACTTCGCCGTGAGACTCGAAGAGTCCATGCTACCTAAGGCTGTCAAGAGAGCATCCCGCTGAGCGGGACAACTTTGTAGTACCTCCAAAGATGACATCGCACATGGGGTTTGAGCAAGATCTTCAACCACTGAGTAGTTGGAAGCAGCCCTATTGGGATTATGAAAAGTGTTTTTAAAGATACCCTTGGGTAACTTAGGCATTATTTCCGTAGGTTTCTCTATAGTGAGCGGGTTGGAAGGTTCACCTATAGCTTTTCCCGTCTCAGGAGTCTCCTTCTCCTTCTCATAGTTTTTGTTCCTGGTTTGCAACAAAGTAGAGGATCTAACCATGTTGATATAATTAGGGTCAGGAGCAGTTTGACTGCCCCCTACTACAGTATAAGCTTACACGGAATTCTGCCCTTGGGGAAATCGATCCTTCAGGACAGCCGTTGGTTGAGTTTTTAACAGCTTTTGAGCTTGTTCCATGAGGGGACAAAGGTGGGTCAAATGATCTCCTTGGCACAACTTACAAGGGAATTTGACTTTCTTTTTATCTTTTTTGCCTCCATCAGCATTGTTTGCGGGTTTAGGATTTTTTTGGTTTTGGTTTCCCTCTCCTTTTTTACCCTTCTTCTTCTTCCCGCAGGACTGCTGATTGTCCTTTTGAGAAGTTTGAGCAAAAAAATTTGCATTTTGGGGAGAGGGGGCAGCCTTTGCTGCCTCCGCCGTAGACTGTTTGACAGACAATTGGTGAAGTTGTTTTGTCAAAGACTCTACAGTGGGAGAATCAACGGACCCAACCACACCATCGGCATGGGGTCCAGGCTTGGGTTTCTCGGCCTCATGAGAAGGCCTTGGTTCCTTAGGGATGATCTTGTACAAGATCCTAGACTGTGAGTAAATCAAGTCTAACTGCTGGGCCCTGAGTATGGCTTCTTCCTCACTAGTCACTCCTGGTGTAGAAACATCCTTAGATATATAGGGTAACAATGATTTAAGGAACCATTCTAATAAAAACTCAGAAGGGATGGTAGCTTTGATAAGGCTCTTTCACCTCCTCCATTCTTGGATGTGGTCCGAGATATGTGTTGCCTTGTTTTGTCTAAAGGTGGACAACAATTCAGTTCCAAAATCGTATCGGACAGGAAGCTGAAAGTGGCTAAGGAAAGCTGTCGCCAAATCCCAGAAGCTGCTAAAAGCAGCAGAAGGAAAATCAATGTACCATTTTGCTGCAGTTCCTGTCAAGATCCTCTGGAATAGCCTTAATCTCACTGAATCTTCATTCAATGAGTTGGAAGAACACCATAAGTGGAAGGTGGTGGCATGTGCCCCAGGATCTTCACCAGCTTTACCTTCAAACTTAGGGATGTCTGAAGGCAACTTGGTGGGAACAGGTGGCCATGTGGGGTCATGCCTCACCGGATCATTCATCAATTTCGATAAGTCTGGCAAGTTCAAAGTTGCCAGAAAAGAAAGTTTTGGCCTAGCCGGTGTACTAGATGTGCTAGCTTGGGTATTAGAGGAACTTTCCCCCACATTCCCATAAGTAAAAGAGGGGTTTCCCCCAGACACCGGTTGTGAAGTGGGAAGGTTGCTTTGGAACGGGTTCCATCCATAAGCCACTGGATTATGGGTGGGAGGTGCAGTATAAGTGGTTCGAGCCGCCCCCATAGGAGTAGGGGTCTGAAAGATTGGAGTAGATATCCCTCCACTAAACAAAGAGAAGGGAGAGCTCATGTATGGGACCGAAATAGGGGTTTGGAAGCTTTGCCCATAAGAGGTGTTGCCCCCAAACTGCACTCCTACATATGAAGGAGGTGGACCTACGTAAGGACTGGATGGGGGTATGTGCCCCCCATTCCAAGGGAATCCTTGGACAAAGGCCGAGGATCCCACTGGACCACTATGGGTAGTGTAAGGGAAAGAAGAATGAATTGTAGGTATACTGGGAATCCCAGTAACCATATCACCTGACATACTTCCAATTTTTGAGTAAACAGGTGGTTGGACCACCCTTCTTGCTGGAGTCAAGGGTATGGAAGGTAAATTAGATCTAGGGGTACTAACTGGGGGAGGTAGTTCCCCTTCAACCAGAAGGGTTGAGGTGAAGACAAATGAACTTTCTCCTTCAAGAGACATACTTCTACCTACAGGTACACCTAGTACTGGTGAACTAAAAGGCCTAACCTGCACTATGACTGGATCGTTCAGATCAGTTAAGGCGGTATTATAATTCCTTGCAAACTCGTCAACTTGCAATTCCTCTATCTCAACTGTGTCTAAGTCAAAGCGGTTAGCTATTAATTCAGGTTCACCAAGAACCTCACTAGTTCCTACTGGTTCAAAAGAACCACATGTGCTTAATCTCCACCTTTGGGGTAAAGGTGGAGGTTCCAGTGGTGTGAGAGGAGGAAGGTTTCTCAACCTTCTTGACCTTCTAAGCAGTTGGTCCTCCAGAATTAAGACTTTAAAGAATCACACCCTAAGGTCAGACTAAACACAAGCATATCCACAAAGCATACACTAACAAGATCCTAGAGTCTCAAGCAATCAAAACAGGCTATAAAGATATACCTTCCAGAAGAAGGCCGATGAACAGTTACTTGGCGTCCTTGAGGGGTTCTCAGAAACAAGCAGAGGAATCACCCAACCGCCCTCCTACACTTTCCACAAGGGTTACCTTCCAAGTCCGTCCGAGGTGAACCTTCCAAGTCCGTCCGAGGTGAACCAGAAATAACCTTCCAGTTTTCCTGTGTATGAGCCCTAAAAGACAAGAGACTAAGGCTACCTTGATAATACCCACTGCCTGGGGGGATAGTCGCAAGCCGAACTCGTACGCATGGGCAGGGTAGCTGAGCCCGAAATTCTTCCTAGATAGAATCCCCAGATGCGCAAAAGTCTTGGGTTATGTTTTGACAAGGATTCAGGGGGTTATCCCCTCTATCCAAGCCTCCACGCGGCCTCGTGCTTAACTCCCGTTTGAGAGGAGCTTCCCAGGTACAGCGGTAGAACCAAGGATTTACCTAATGAAAGGCCCACTACGTTTGAGTTTATAATTTGTGGGAACTTTACACTCCCTAGCCCACAAATCTAGCCTAAGCTAGTAGGTGGAAGGCCCTAAAAATAAAAATCTCTAATAAATTTTAAATTATGCATTAATTTTAAGGGTTGTTCTTTACTCAGTAGGTAATGGAAGTGATGGACTGTATGGTGTTTTGACTTAGCAGAAAATAAATGAAATTAAAGGTGTATTTAAAGCAAACTAACACTACAAAATAAACTTCTTTTCATTTTTTCAAATATATTGATGAACTAACAGCACTAAATGAGAGAAACTAAGCCTATGTTTTTGTATTTTTCTGAGATAATATTTCTTAAACTGAAACAAACACTACTTTATGCAAAAATTGCAATGCAAAAGATTAACTATGTTTTGTTTTTCACTTTAAAAAATGCTCAAAAAAAACTACAGTGCATCTATAATGCAGTAAGCTTGAGTAAAAACTTGAAATTTATGAATTGTATAAAGGCTGCAAACTGAAACAAACAGGCACACAGGACCAAAAGACTAGCAAGAAAAGCAGGCTAGGATTCCTAAGTTGGGTGCAGACAATGACCAAGAAATCACTGTAGACCTTTTAAATAGGCAAGTGCAAACCAATAACTGACAGAAAGAAGACTGGACAGATAGAGTCTAAGACCCTGATCACTGATCTAGACTCAGGCATTCAAACCAACAACCCAAACAATCCAGAAAGCTTCAATATGCAGACAATAAATAAAACAAGTAAAAAGAACCCAAGGGCTTTCAAAAATCACTAAAAAGTGATCACCTGAGACACTCAAACAACTCTACAACACTCTTAAAGAAGGTCTTCAAAGAAAACAGGACTTATAACAGGCAAAAGAACAAGCAAACTTTCACACAAAAATCATAGTTTTCAGGAGTATACGCGACTGTCTAGTAGTGCAGGTCGTGCATGATACGCGACTGTTGAGTGGAACAACCCGCTAATGAAACTTAGTATACGCAACTGTCCAGAAGGACAACCCGAGAATGGGTATAAAAATTTCTCAGAAAACAGAGAAAAAAACAAGACTTTCAAATGATGTAAGTATGTAAAGAGGCAGGATAAAAATCATGAACAAAACTTCAAGCAATCACTAGTTAGGACAACAAAAAAAAGACCTAAAGTAGACTTGGCATCCCTAGTGGAGTCGCCAGTTCTGTTGTAATGGATAATACACCTAATAACCTAGGTCTGGGGGTTACCAACATACTCTAACACTTGCAGACAATTTGACTTTAAAAGCACAAAATAGGAAATAGGAAAGCAGCAGGACTTACTTGTATTATATGAAGGTTGATCCAAGCTATCTTCTTCCTCTTTGCTCCACTTCCAAAGTCTCTAGGATAATTCCTCCTTCACCTGTTAACAAAGACTCTTCCAGAAACAATATGATTCATATATAAACATGCAGGTTAGGAAAATCATATATTATAATAAAATGTAAACATTTACCAATCTACAACACATGAAACACATATGGACGAAGTAATATCTTTATTAACAATACTGGAATGAGTTTAGGTTACAACCCCATGTCTGAACAAGGGACTCCTCTGTCACCAAAGGACTCTGAGTTTCTCTGCTCCAAAGATTCTGTAGAAAATCCACCAGCATAACTTTGCTCTCCAAGTATGACTAGCAAACACCCTCCCCAAGGCCTCTATTTATATGGATGAAAGGAGGAAGTTCTCGAAGGTTAGGGAGGTTGCAGCAGTTAATGGGATTAAGTTAAATGAGTGAACTAATCTCCCATTAACACGAGTTTTTAAATATTAATTTTGAGGAAACCATACGCGGGTATGTAGTAGAACAAACCGCGAATGATACGGGACTCTATATGAGAGAAACCCGTGAATACAAGTATGTGCGAATTGCTGAACCAAACACTCGCGAATGATGCGCAAGTTGTCAATAGAGATAGTCGCGAATGCAACTCAAAATCTCAAAATGGCAAAGTAATCAGCTTGGCATATAGGCAATTTATTTCATCATCAACCAAGGTATAAGGAAAATAAGCAAACCTCAATCCATAAGTGTCCTTTTGTGTGCCGACCTGAGGGATGTCAGCACTCGGATTGAGAGGTGCCAATTAGGTGTATAACAGGGATCTTCTTTGGAAGAAGAGAACTTGATCTTCAGAGACGAGCTTCTTCTTCTTCCCAAAGTCTACTAAAAGTAATCACTTCCTTCTGGAACACATTCCTTGAATGAATGAATTCCATGATCTTGGGAGGCCATTCAAGGTGGCCATCACCACTTTTGCATTATTCACTTCTTATTTCCCCGCTTGAATTTTTTCTTTGATTTGAGAGATCCTTATGACTGCATGGTCTCTGCATTCTGGATCTTCACATTCTTCAGCTGGTTTCTTAAGGTCATATTTCGATCTATGTTATTCCCTTCAAATAGATTGGTCAAGGAATCAAACCTCATTGATGTCTTTAGGGAAGACACTTGTAGAACAGGTTGATTCGTGATTGAATCATCAATGATCTTCTGGGCTTTGACCAAGTTCCTCTTGTGAAAGGCTTCTAGCCTCATCTCCCTCTGAAACTGGAACCTCTATGCTCATGTAGGTGTCCAATCCATTTTATTCAGAGAGATCATATACTTATAGGCTTGGAAGTTGTCAACTTCACCAAGCCTACCATTAAGCTAATGTGATAGATCACTTTGAAATCAGAACCTCAAATGAACATAGCAAAGGATTAGATCTTACCGATTTGAGGTGTCCGTCCTAGTTCTGGAGCTGGCTGATCTAGGGTTTGTCACAGAAACCCTAATTTCAAAAATTGGAATATTTTAGATCTTATTGGATATACAGATATATCTCTTCAAATGGAGCTGTCCAATGTACTCCAGTTCTGAAAACAGTGGAGGGAAGCTCTCGGAACAGGAAGCCCTAATTTTCCAATTTCTTCTGCAGAAATGTATGTTACTGTTTCTGTGATATCTCCTAACATTCGGCTCCTCTGTGTCTACAATTTTGTACTAAGGTAACCTCTCAAGTCCCTGATCCAAAAACATAGGTTTCATCAGAATTGGTTTCACCATTTGGTATTTATGATCTTTTTCCCAAGGTGACCTGTTACAGGACTGTTCAGAACAGTGAAGTTGTACGGCATGCCACGTGTCACTGGTTCATCTTCTGAGTCTGATATTCATACCACCGAAATTTCAGTCCCTTTAATTTCTATAACATCTTCCATAATTCCATTTGGACATCTGTATCCCAATATATTGCAATTCTCCCCAGGTGTCCTGTTTAGGGATGAATTCTGGAAGAGGCTGAAACCCTAACTTGGAGAGAACATATGTCCTGGAATACAGAGAATATGAGGATGAATTTTGTACAAAGTATTCATCAGGATTGTATCTTTGGCCCCTACAATTTTCAGCTCCTGATACTTCACAAATATCATAATATAGCGAATGTACAAAAACATAGCAGTTTTAGTATTTAGGGTTTTTCTAGCTTGGGGTCAAACTAGGGTTTGACTTTCCCAGAGTTTCACCCAACCAAATTTCTTGATCCAGGTCTCTAAACTTTGGTTTTGATGAGTAAAAAAATTCTATGCTGGTCTCACTCAAAAATTCCTCTTCTTTAGACATCCCTAATTTTTACATCAAAAACTGAAAATGCTCGGAATTGAATTTCGCTTCGACAAAAAGATGCACCCTTCAATGGAGAGTCATCCTAGCATAATTTTGCTAATGGATTGTGGAGAGAGACCCAAAATGTAAGAATCCCTAGCTTCTATAGCTGCACAATGTCTTATTCTTAGGTTAGCTCTGATACCATGTTAAATTTTCATATGCTTAGCTAAGACATTAGTATTTCATTTCATTTTTCATAACAAAAAGCATATAAACAGGATCACTGAGAGATAGAAAATCACAACCATACAAAAGGAACACAAATATTTATCTTGGGAAAACCCTAAATGGAAAAACCCAGCAAAATATTCCTCAATATAGATGCCCCAAAAAGGTAAAAGATAAAACCAACAAGGAGATGAAAGCCTGATCCTCCTCCTTCTCTAGCTACTTCTCTTCTCCACTAATGCGCTATACAAGTGAGAGTGTGTGTCTCAAATGAGGAGAACTACACCTCTATTTATATTCATCCATTCACTTAAGTTAACTCATTTGACATGTCGGCTTAAGTTAACTCATGTAGGCTCGAGTTACACATGTAGGCTCAAGTAACCACACTGGGGTGCTGATGACCCACCTTTACAATTAGAGGGGACTACCTCGTGAATCTTATTAGTTATTCCAATTAGGAGCATCGGGGTACATTGTAATACAAGTGGTTCTCCCGGTAGGACCATCAGGGACCACAAAAAGATACATATAGAATATTCTTCGAAGTTACAATATTTCAACATATTCTTAGGTCTGGTTTTAGGTCTCCCAATAGCAGCAACCTCCCCCAACATCTTGATAGTATTACCCTGATGAGTAATTGAACCAAACTCAGGAAATTTTATTTTCTTTCTTTTTAATAGTGCTACCTCATCACAAAGGATATGAAGCTTTTGATCAGCAGAAACCCTAGTTGCATTAGTGGCTGGAATTTTATCATCATCATCAAATAGGCATTTCTCATCTTCTGATAAAACTGTGATAGGGATTTGTTTTAGCACTTCAATACCTTGTTTTTCATCTAAAATTGTCTCTGTAGGTACAACATCTTCAACAGGCTCGGCTTAATTTCTGATTGTTAATTCTTAATTTCATTGTCATTAAGTTGCTGCTCAAATTAAAAAAAAATATTTTCAAGGTTTGAAGCTTATTCTAGTGTCACCTTCTCTTCATTTTTTATTGTTACCTTTTGCTCGATCTTCTTAATCAAGTCTCCCAAGTCTTTCCCCTACTTTACAAGACAGTGCTGATGATAAGCTTGATGAGTCCATGATGGAAAATAGACTGCTTTGTATGATCTTGGTGCTCTTTAACTCTGCATGACATAATTTGCATAATTTTAAGAAAAAAATAAGGTAAGTTCATTTTGGACTCATCAATAAGATGATGAAGAAAACTAAAGTGGTATTTGAAAACAAAAGCATATCTACCCTCACAAGTAACATAACTCTGGAAGAATTTAATGGGCTCAATCCATTCAGGTTTGAAGTTATGGATTGGAACACCTTTTCCCCAATATACAATCACACCAGGAAGCAAATAATTTTGTGCATTGAAGGTGAATGGAACCTTTTTAAACCATAATTCTCCCTCGTTCAAGATCCCTGTTGACTCAGCTATTAATTCCTTAGTTAATTTGAACTGTAAGGTGTCAAAAGACAGAATGTCTTTATCTAACCACTGAGCAAGTTTATAAGACACCTCTGCATGGTATCCTCCAATATTTTTGAAAAATGTTAACCATCCTACATCTGAAAATAACTAAGCACATTGTGGAAAATTATTCATCCACCCTAGGTCTGAGGGCTCTGCCTTGTTTGTTTTTCCACCTTTCTTCATTTTTACTAAGGTTTAACAGCTCCTCTCGATATGCCACAATCTAAATATCTTCAAATCACAACAGACTGACCTAACATATAGTTCAAGAAACTCCAACAAGCTCTACTTATGAATTTACTATTTAAATGATGAATACTTTGAAAGTATTTGCTAATAATTCATCATTTAAAATGTATTAGGTTAAAAAATCATATTCTTCCTTCGAATTTTATCACTAATGAGTTCTTCATAAAATCCCCAAATTTAGAAAACCCTACCAATGGCATGTGGGCTACCTATTTAGAAGACCAATACGAGCGCTTGAATGTAATTATTTCAATGGTTAAGTGTCGAATTGCATGCTCCACCTGTCTCTAACTATCTAGACCACTCCAGACAGTTGCCGCTGAAAATCCCTAATTTCTCATTCAATTGAAAAATCCCAAATTCTCAGCACTGTCTTCTCATCACTATCTTCAGTATTCTTCGTGTCCTTCAGATAAGAAACATATTCCCAAAAAGCTTTGTCTCATTCAACTCACTGTCATCATTTTACCTGCTCTGCATGAAATCGCCACAATCTTTCCCTTATGATAGTCATCCACTTGTTTCAATGATTAAACCATGGATGAAATCTATCAATTGCATCAAATAATATGATTAACACCTCAAAAATAAGAATCCTGAAGAAATTGGACCAAAAAATGATGATTTTAGCATTCGCGATTTTCTTGTAGCGCTCTAGTGTATCTATTTTGGTCTTGCGCTACAAGAAAGTCCAATAAAATGATTTCACATGATTAAGCCAATATTAAGAGTTAAAACTTGGTTTATGGGTCTAATTTAACCTTAATGCTATTTATAAACCTCCTTAATCCATATATGCCTTATAAAACCCCTCAACTATGAAATTAAAGCAAAATTTGTAAAAACAAGCTTAAAAAATAAAAAATCAATAAAATTAAAAGTTTAAAATCAAAATTATCTCTATCAACAAAATTTCTAGAAACAAAAAAGTAATAGCAAGGTTCAAAAGCATAAATAAAAAGCATGAAACAAAGGAAGACAAAATCATGACCTAACATCTGGCTTCTGCTGTAGGATGAAGTCCTCCCTATGAGGCTTCAGAAACCTGTAGACTAGTGCCTTTTGTACTGCCACCTGCTAATCTACAAAATTTCCATTGGGTTATGGAGTCCTTATTTTGTTTACCCACATCAGTATATACAATGAAAACTAAAATCCACTTCAAAAACTGTAGAAACGCTTGAGGAATCATTCATTAACTAGACTTGACAATTCCTCACCCTCCAAGGTATGTAGAACAAAAGTATTGTTTTCCAAAAACTTAGATACTAGGAAAGGGAAAAACCAGAGGTTATCAAATTTGCCATGTTTTCCTATTTGCTCCTTCCTAGCATCCCATCTCAGAACCCTATCTCCTATTGACAAATTATTATCTTTGATCTTCCTGTCAAATCTTTCTTTAATCTTCAATCTGTATAGATGTGCCTTTTCTTCCAATTTTTCTCTATTCTACTACAACTCTATCATTGCATAAATCCTTCTCTGCATATCATTTGGTTCTTCCTGAAAATCCTGAAAAAAATTCATCACTAGGATACCCAACTGAACAGGAAAAACTACATTTGTACCATACACTAATTGGAAAGGAGAGTTTCCAATTGCTTGCTTAACTGTTATTCTGTCATCCCATAATGCATAGTTTAGCATAGAATCCCATGATCTCTTATTATGCTTCAACAATTTTTTGAGAATATTTTCTTCAATAAAAGCTATAATCACCTTATCTATGACATTCCTTGTGGGGATAGCTTCCACCCACCTAGTAAATTAATCTGTTGCAATCAAAATCCACTTATGTTGTCTTGAGGAAGATGGATTTATCTCTCCTATAAAGTCCAGACCCCACTGCTGAAAAGGGGCACTTACTGCAATTGGTTTTAAAGGTAATGACAACAACTTTTGTTTACCAGTAAATTTCTGACAAGGGATACATGCTCTTACTTGTTGATATACATTTGAAAATAAAGAGGGCCAATAGTATCAATCTCTTAGAATTTTGTATGATGTTTCCTTCCAGTACTTATGACTTCCACAAGCACCTTCATGAGATTCAAAAATCACTCCTTCAATTTCAGGTTTATCTAAGCATCTGAGTAGAATACCCCCTGGATATTTCCAAAATAGCTGTTGTTCTACCAAACGGTACTTACTAGTTTTTAACTTCAAATATCTAGTAGATTTTTTATCTAAGTGTTTAGGACATTGCAAATACAATAGAAAATATACAATGTCTGCAGACCAAGTGGATACTGAATAGAAATCCATAATCTTCTCTTTCTCCAGCTCTGCTTGATTTTCTTCCTATGTTGGCTGCTCTGCCATCAAATGCAATCCTAAAGCTTGGAAATTTGATTCAGCTAACAGCTTAGCTAAACCTTGTCCCTTTACTAGCTTGGTAGGTCTGATATCCACATCATACTCCATGATTTTAGCAATCCACTTTCCTCTTTTCCCCTCACTGTCAAGCTAAGTCAAAACATCTTTTATAGTAGCATTAGGCACATATGCAATAACTTTGGAATGCAAAACATAGATTCTGAAAATTTTCAAAGCTTTTACCAAAGAGTAAGTTTATTTTTCTAAGATGTTGTATTTTAATTCAGAATCTCTGAGAGTTTTGCTGAAGAATGCAATTGGCTATTCAATACCATCCTTATTCTTCTGTAACAAAACAACAGCCATTGTATCTTCAGATGCAAAAGAAAAGGTTAGAAATTCCTTTGTAAAATCTGGACTTACTAATACTGGAGCTTCAGTAAGAGCCATCTTAATTTTCTCGAATGAGTTCTTTTCTTCTCTAGTCCACTTGAATTCTTGATCGTTCTTTAGCATGGCTGTAATTTGTTTGATAGTATCAGCAAAATTTGGTATAAACCAACACAGAAAGTTGATTTTACCAATGAAAGATTGGACATCTTTTTTACTCCTTGACAGACTTATTTTCAATATTTCTTTCACCCTTTTTGGATCAATCTTTATACCATCAGCTGAAACTAAATGACCCAATAGTTTACCTCCCTGTACATCAAAGTGTGACTTATTTGGATTCAAAGATAAACCATATTTTCTACATTTTAGAAAAGTTTGTTTCAAATGTTTTAGATGTTCATCATCTGATTGAGAAAAGACAGTAATATCATCTAGGTAAATCACTACAAACTTGTCTCTTTCCCCAACAAAGGCTATATCCATAGATCTTTGAAAAGTTGCTCCAGCATTCATTAAACCAAAACACATTTTATCATACATGAAAGTTCCCTAGGGAGTAGTAAATGCTATTTTTTCTTTATCATCGGGATGCATAGCAATTTGATTATATCCTAAAAAGCCATCAACCATAGAAATCCTTTGTGCCCCAACTAGCTTCTACAATATTTGTTCTATTTTAGGCAGAGGATAATTATCTTTCAATGAATACCTATTTAGATTTCTAAAGTCAACACATAGTCTGATTTCTCTATTTTTCTTCCTAGCAGGAACGAAATTAGCAACCCATGAAGAATACCTAAGAGGAACAATGATCTTGGCATCTAATAACTTCTTCACTTCTTTTTCAATAACAGGAAACAAAGCTGGATTTATCCTCCTCAATTTATTTTGAAAAGGTTTAACATTCGGTTTTAAAGGTACTTTATGTTGTATAATCCCAGTATCATATGTTCTCAATTCTTCATAAGACCATGCAAAGACATCAACATGCTCCTTTAACAACTTAATGTACCTGTTTCTCTGTTCTGCTATGAGCGCTTTTGAAATCTTCACCATTCTAGGATGTTCTGCAGTACCAATATTACAATCCACCACATTCTCTTCTGAAGACTGTACAACAGGTTTTAAAGGTGTATCATCTTTTGAAAATATCCTTTCTAAAGGCACCAAACCTTTTGGGACGAAATTACCTTTTAGTTCAATAATATTGTGGCCAGCAATTTCATTTTCAGTAATCTCTTCAACATCTTCATCCTCATCATCTTATTCTTGATCAATCAAGGAATTAGAAAACTCATCTGTAAGCTCCAGAAATATTTTTATTTCAATGTCATCTTCAAAAACTTTCCACTACTTTACATTATCAGGCATAGAAGGTCTATACCTAACCTCAATAGGATACTTCAGTTGTGTGGTTTTGGGAATTCTAAAATGTGTTGCTGCTAAGGCCAATGAATCAACAGTTTGATTATGGTCCATAGGAATATAGGTAATGTTAAAGGCTACAAAATAATTTTCAATCATATCCCATACCTCATTTTGGTATACTTTTAGCAAATCTTGTTTCACTTGATAGTTGTTCCTCACCTACTGAACAACCAATTCAGAGTTACGATATACAGAAATGTGTTGAATGCCTAAATATTTAGCATCCTTCAAACCTAACAGAAAAGCTTCATATTTAGCAGTGTTATTGGTGGTAATAAATTCTAATTCGTACATCAGCTTTACTGTTTCACCACCAGGATATATTAAAATAACCCCTGCTCCAGCACCTTCCTTACAAGATGATCCATCAAAGTATAATTACCAAAGTTCATCTTCTTGTTCCCTACTGCATTTAACTGTCTGTTCCTTTTCAACCTGTAACAAACCAGTAGTATTATCATCATCACTAAAATGTAACATACAAGTACCCAATTCCTTATAAACAACATACAGGGGATGGTTTGTAGGGCTCTTGCCACCTGTCACAATATAAGCAAATTGAATTTCTCTATACAACCTTTTGTTTTCTCCTCCAAACACAGGAATAGTAGCATATGTTAAATCCATTTGTAAAGTTCCACCAACTTTCTTTGCCCAAGATCTAGAAAGAAGTAATCCAAATTTAGGTGTAATGTCTACTACTACCACATCCATAATCACACTCTTCATTGGTAACTGAGCCAAACTGACAACCATATCTTTAATTACTCCCAAAAATTTTACAGCTTGTGAATGAAAAGCATACAATTCATGATAGGGTTTTGTTATACTCAAACCTAGAGCCTCCATGACAGACTTTGGCATTAGGTTATGTGATGCTCTTGAATCCAAGAGACAGTTATGTATTATTTTCTCATTAATAGTCAATGTGATGTAAAATGGAGGTGATGCACATGCTTCATTCTCAGTCTTTTCAACCAAAGCTGATCCAATAAAGATTTTAGGATTTTCTTCTTGTAGGTTTACTAAATCAAAAAGAGGCTGACTTTTTACTAAACCAATCATTTTAAGAACTGATTCTTTGTAAGAAGGATTCTTCATTAATTCAGTAAAAGGCATAGGGATCTTAATTTTTCCTAATTTAGTTTTGAGATTAAAATTCTGCACACTTTTGTTTACCTCCTCAACCTCCACATTCTTCTTTTGTTTATCCTGAATTTGTTTTTTCTCTAACACAGGATCAGATTGCTATTTAGTAGGTACAACTACCTTTTTCTTTGGATTTTGAACTACTTGTTTTGGACCTGACCTCAAATTCAAAGTTTTCTTTGGCTCAGTCTAATTTACATCAGCAGTTACAGCAGTCATTTCAAAATTTAAATCAATTTCTATGTCAATCATATCAGCATCATAGTATTCTGAATTTAAAAACTCTTCTTTAGTGAAAAAACCCTCAGTTAACTGCTCTCCAAAATAATTCATATCCTGGTATGTATCCTCAAATAACACATCTTCTTCAATTTCTTCGTCATCAACAACATTATTATGAAAAGGAGGTGGTACTCTTTGATCCTCAGTTTCTCTCCTTTCTTGTTGTATATCATTAATTCTTCTTTCTCTAGGTATGAAATGAGGTGCAAACTGTCTTCTGAATTGGTTTTGATTGTTAGGGTTTCTCTCACCCTCTTGAACAGGTTTGTTTGAATTCCTTTTTAGTTCCAACTTGTTTAATTTTGTATTCAGGATCTTAACTAACTTAGCCATCTCATCAATTTTACCTTTTGCGGAGTGGGATGTTGAAACCCATGGAACTGCTTCCTTCTTACCCTTCCTACCATATATCTGCTGAGATGTTTCCTTCTTCAATCTATTAGAAGCCAATATATTAGATTCCACCTCTAATGTTGCATCCTACATGTTCAATAAAGAAACAGGTCTTCTTTCTCTTAGAAGTAAGGAAAATTCATGATCAAAAGCATTTTCCTATGTGATTTTTGTGGATGTTTATGAAGTTTTTATCCCTGCAGGAATTTTTCCATACATTTTATTAAATCTTTTCAAAAAGTCAGATATGGTTTCATCCTTCTTTCTCCTAAGGGCTCCAAATTCAATTATATAATAAGTATGATCCTTAGTGTCACCCCATTGTCTCATGACTAGGTCTCGAAGCTCCTCTATGATAGTGATAGAATGTGCAGGTAGCTCCCTAAACCATTTTCTGACATCTCCATCAAGGCTTTGAACAAACATCCTCATCCATACATCCTTAGCTTCAATATTCTGGTTATCAGCATAACTGAGAAAGGCTTCCCAGTGCTCCTTAGCTTTAGTTTCACCCTGTCCATTAAACCTAGGAAAATATTTCTGATAATCACTTCCAGGAAGTGCATTCAAAGGCTGAGGAAAAACTAAAGGTGCATACCTAGCCACAACCATTCATTCCATCATATCTATTGGCTGATTTTGGCCTGCCATTTTTAGGTTGACTGACTTTGGCGATGGAAAGATTTGACTGGAACTTGGCTGAAATGGGGTTTTACCAACTTTTAGATGAAATAGAGGAATTTTATGAGGAGATACTGAATTTGATTTCTTGAAGGATTGAGGATTAGTGAAAACTTGAAAATTACTGACAGGAATTATAGGCTTCAACCAAGGTGAATTTTCTTCTTCTGAAATATCTATCTGATCAGGGTTACATAGGGCTGGTGATGATTGAGACCTTATAATTCTTCCAGTTGTTTTCAGTATCTCTTCTGGGTCTGAAACACCCAACTACAAAGGTGAACTAGGTCTGCTTCTTCTTCCAAATCCCTTAGTAGCCACAGTGACAAACTAGTGAAAAGTAGTCTTTAAGATTTGTTGGTTTAAGTTAACCTCTTAAAACCAGTGAAATGATAAGTATCCCAGGGAAAAATATGTTTTAAAATTCATTCCCCGGCAATGGCGCCAATGATGTTAGTGCTAGAAATTGTTCCCAGACTACAAGAGAACAAGCCAACACAATCTCAATAATGTCAATAAAATAAAATAGGGTTTTTAGGGTTTTCAAGGTTTTTTGGTTGAGCGGTTTGAAGACAAGAGGGAATACATTCATAAAACCAAATTAAACAATAAATCATGAGGATTGAATAGCTGAGATGCATAACATATAAACCATAATCCAAGAGAAAACAAAATACTGAATTTCACCCATAGATGGCAAGCATTCCAAGCATAAAAACATTAAACAAGTAATGAATTTACTAGCTGAGTAACTAAAACAAGTTATAAATGGAACCAAAGAATAAACTTAAGGGAATATAGAGCATATATTTCATAATTCAGTCTTCAAAATACACGTAAGAGTCTTTACTTAGCTCATAAACAAGTCTGATGACCTCCCCTTGTCAGCAAAAAATCGAACCATTTGTCTTCTTTGAGACCTACATTTATCTTGCTTTCAAAATCAGTTAGATAACTGAATTATAACTATTTTTAAGGATACCTATCGAATAGTTCAATAAAATATTTTTATAAAAAATTTAACATAACTTTAAAAATTAACTAAAAACTAACTTTCTTGACTAACTTTCACAAATCTTTAGCTACCTCAACTAATAAAGCTATTCCTTCCAATGCTTGATCTTTTCTTCTTTCCTTTAATTGATCTGTCTCCATATCTGCAATATTCCCTATTAGCTCTTCGTTATGCCGTTACAGGTCCTGGATGGTTTGCTTTAACATTGTGAATTGACTTTTTGTTTTCTGTTTCCTTTTCAATGCTTCTCTTGAACTGTGATCAGCTCCTGATAATGGCTTTTTACTTCCTCCAAATCTTCCCTAAGCTTCCTGTTTGCTGTAACAATCCCATCATTTACTTCATGCATATACTCAATCTGGTACATGTATTTCTTTATACTTCTATGAAGATTTTCTTTTTCTGAATCAATACTTTTGTCTCCTGCTGTTGTTTGCATCTCATTTGGTATCCATGGGATGTTCAATCTCCTATAAATTTCCTCATCTTCTTCCATTAATTCTGTGGATTTTCCAGGAAACCCTAGGTGTTCTTCACTCTCAGATTTGCATGGAACTTTTTCTTCAACCATTACCTTATTTTCTGAGTAAGAACTCTTTACTTCACTTTGTTGCTACTCCTACAACATTTGACTTTGAACCTCTAGAAATATATCAGATATTTTACTATTAGTCATGACAGACTCTCTTTTTGATTCAATTGGATTTTTATCCTTACTGTCATCTTTATCATCATTCAAATTTTCTTCATATGAAGAATCATCTATTATTATCACTCTTTCTTTGGTCAATTTAGGATTGAACAACTTTTTCATGTTTAGTCTAAGTTTATTCTTAAGTCTGGTTTTAGTTCTCCAAACAACAACAATCTCCCCCAACATCTTGATAGTCTTACCCTGATGACTAATTGAAGCAAACTTGGGAAATTTTATTTTCTTTCTTTTTGATAGTGCTACCTCATCACAATGGCTGTGAATCTTTTGATCAGCAGAAACCCTAGTTGCATTAGTGACTAGAATTTTATCATCATCATCAAAAAGGAATTTCACATCTTCTGATAAAACTATGATAGGGCTTTGTTTTTGCACTTCAATACCTTCTTTTTCATCTAGAATTGTCTCTGTAGGTACAACATCTTCAACAGGCTCGGCTTCCTTAATTTCTGACTGTAAATTCTTACTTTCATTGTCATTAAGTTGCTGTTCAAATTCAAAATTTTTATTTCCAAGGTTTGAAGCTTCTTCTAGTGTCACCTTCTCTTCATTTTTGACTGTTACCTTTTTCTTGAGCTTCATAATCAAAGTTTTCCTGTTAAAACCTGACCAAAAAATGAAATACTCCCAAGTCTTTCCCCTACTCTGCAAGACAATGCTTATGATAAGCTTGATGAGTCCATGATGGAAAATAGACTACTTTGTATGATCTTGGTGCTATTTGATTCTGCATGACATCTTTTGCAGACTTTTTAGAAAAAAGAAAGGTAAGTTCATTTTGGACTCATCACTAAGATGCTGAAGAAACCTAAAGTGGTATTTGAAAACAAAAGCATATCTACCCTCACAAGTAACATAAATATCAAAGACTTTAATGGGATCAATCCATTCAGGTTTGAAGTTATGGATTGGAACACCTTTTCCCCAATCTGCAATCACACCAGGAAGCAAATACTTTTGTGCATTGAAGGTGAATGGAACCCTTTTAAACTGTAATTCTCCCTTGTTCAAGATCCCTATTGCCTCAGCTATCAATTCCTTAGTTAATTTGAACTGTAAGGTGTCAAAAGACACAATGTCTTTATCTAAGCACTGATCAAATTTATAAGGCACGTCTGCATGGTATCCTTCAATCTCTTTGAAAAATGTTAACCATCCCGCATCTGAGAATAATTGAGCACATTGTGGAAAATTCTTCATCCACCCTAGGTCTGAGGGCTCTACCCTGTTTGTTTTTCCACTTTTCTTCATTTTTACTAAGGTTTGACAACTCCTGTCGATATGCCACAATTTAAATATATTCAAGTCACAACAGACTGGCTTAACATACAGTTCAGGAAACTCCAACAGGATCTGTTTATGAATTTACTGTTTAAATGATGAATACTTTGGAAGTATTTGCTAATAATTCATCATTTAAAATGTATTAAGTGAAAAACTAATATTCTGCCTTCAAATTTTATCACTAATGATTTCTTCAAAAAATCCCCAAATTTAGAAAACCCTAGCAATGGCACGTGGGCTAGCTGTTTAGAAGACCAATACGAGCACTGGAATGTAGTTATTTTCAATGGTTAAGTGTCGAATTTCATGCTCCACCTGTCTCTAACCATGTAGACCACTCCAAATAGCCGCTGCTGAAAAACCCTAATTTCTCGTTCAGTTAAAAAATCCTGACTTCTAGGCACTGTCTTCTCATCATGATCTTCATTATTCATCATGTCCTTGAGATAAGAAACATATTCCCAAAAAGATTTGTCTCATTCAACTCACTGTCATCATTTTACCTGCTCTGCAAGAAATCACCATGATCTTGCCCTTATGATAATCATCGATCTATTTCAATATTAAACCATGGAGGACACATATCAACTACATCAAATAATATGATTAACACCTCAGAGATAAGAATCCCAAAGAAATTGGACTGAGAAATGATGATTTTAGCATTCGCGATTTTCTTGTAGCACTCTAGTGTATCTATTTTGGTCTTGCGCTACAAGAAAGTCCAATCAAATGATTTCACATGATTAAGCCAATATTAAGAGTTAAAACTCAGTTTATGGGTCTAATTTAACCTTAATGCTATTTATAAACCTCATCAATCCATATATGCCTTATAAAACCCCTCAACTATGAAATTAAAGCAAAATTTGTAAAAACAAGCTTAAAAAATAAAAAATCATGAAAATTAGAAGTTTAAAATCAAACTTATCTCTATCAACAAAATTTCTAGAAACAAAAAATTAATAGCAAGGTTCAAAATCATAAATAAAAAGCATGAAACAAAGGAATAAAAAATCTTGACCTCACACTCGGGTTTGATCTGAATCGGATTATATCCAAAAAACCGTCCATAAAGGAGAATACCTCACTTTCGTCACACTCATCCAAAATCTAATGAATAGATGGTGTGGGAAAATTGTCCTTAGGACAAGCACGATTTAAATCATGGAAATCAATGCATATACGGATCTCTCCCTGATTTTTATCCACTGAAATGGGATTTTAAACTCACTCTGTCAAGGGAACGAGATAAATAAAATCAGATTTTAACAGCTTCTCTATCCCAGCCTTAATAGCGGGTGCCTTTCTAGGATTAATCACACACAAACATTGTCGAACAAGCTCCGCATTCAGATAGGTCTTAATTTCATGTTCGACAATAAGAGGGTTAATACCCATCATTTCTTTGTATGAGCAAGCAAATATTTCATGAAACTCTTTAAATAGATCAGTATACTCCTTAATCTCATCAGGGGAACAATCTTCCCCAATGTAGACGTTCTCAACTTTGCGAGGATCGTGCAAAATATTGATAGGAATGGTAGGTGATAGATGCGCCATGTTCCCATCATCCATCTAACTAGAAGAGCTCAATGGAACCATGGGACTACCAATCTTCTCACTAAGAATCTCCCTATAGTCCTCACGCTCCATACGGTTAAGCTCAGGAAGGAAATATGATCTATGATGCAACTCTTCCCAAGGTGGCTCAATCCCCGACATGGCCTCAATAATGGCTTCATCTGATGGAAAAACACCATCAAGGCAATCATGTGCGTGAGAGGACTCAACTACCCATGCAGGCAGCACATATGGGTCCTCCTCCTCCATCCACGAAGAGGAAGGACTAGGCTCTGAAACACAATCAAGATTCACTTGATATGCTATCATTGCTACAGGAAACGACACATCCATTTCAATAGGTCCATTTGAAGGACTCACTGAAGGAAGAATATAAGGATCTTCCATATGGGTAGTGCAAAAAGACACCGAATTCAATGAAGATGAAACCCCACTGAAACTAGATCCAATCATAAGAACAGGTGCAGGACAACTAAAGGTCCCCATAAGGGATAGATACATACCTACAGCCACAGTCCTAGTTTCTAGATGAGAGTGATCGATAATCGAGATAGAAGCTCCCAACGATGTACTGACACTTGGATTACAGAATGATGTTTGATCAATCATAACAATATTCCCATTAAATGGAAAGCATACTACTCGAAATAGAGAAGAGGCTACAACTTGCATACTATACATCCAATTCCGGCCTAGTAAAATATTGTAGTCAAGGGACACATCAACCACCTCGACCTCGATCGTGACGGTCTTCCCTCCCAATTGAGCCTTAAGAGAAGGAAGAATCCCATGCGGCCAAAATGATCTACCATCAAAGGCAGTCAACATGGTAGCGAATTAAGACAACTCGAGAGAACCCAAACCCTTCCAGCATGACAAAGACATAACGGAAGCAGCAGCACCTTCGTCAATCATAGTGCATTTGATGGTCATATTAAGACACTCTACATGAATCAAAAGAGACACGTAGTAAGGCAATTGAGGCTATAGTCCCATGGTTTCAAATTTGATGATGGAAGAAGAGTTTTCATCATTAACCCCAAGAGAAGAAAGCAAGGCTTTCGTTTGCGGAGGACAACTCTGAAGTACTTCAAGTGCGGACATCGCAAAAGGAGTCTGACCCAAATCCTCCACCATGGAATAGTTCTAGGTGGCTAGAGCATTTGACAATGCCCAGAACCCTTTAGGACTCCCTTAGGAATGCGAGGTGCAATTTTAGGTTTATCCATAGGGTTTTTGATACGCAAAGGGCTCTCAGGTGGAGCAAGTTCTTTTCCAAGGTCTGATTGTGATGAACCATAATCTTTCACATGAGTCACAACCTTAGTAGCATGTACCATGTTGATGAAACCATGGTTAGTATTGGCTTCCAGCATATTTTTATCTCCGCCCAATGAACAATGAGGATCACTGGTCCTCGAGTTAATATTTTGATTATGGGGTAAAGGATTGGTTAGCACAAATGGTCCATGTGCTATGAATCTCAAGGAATCTTCCATATGAGGGCACAAGTGAGTGAGGTGGTCCTCCTTACACAATTTGCAAGGAAAATTAACCTTACGTTTAGACTGCTTGTCCCCCCAGAATTGCGGGTTTTCTTGTCATTAAAATTGGAATTTTCATTCTTGTTCCCACCCTTACAATTATTCTTACCCTTTTTCTTATTCCTTTCGGGCTGCTGGTTTCCCTTCTGGTTCGACAATTGAACAGAAAGTACAATCACGGTTTGGGTGGGTTGAGATGAAGCCATGGCTTTTCCTGAAGCAAATTTGTTAATAGACAATTGACTCGCTTGTTTTACAACCGAATCCACAGGTTTGGCACTTGTAAAACCCACAATTCCATCGGCATGTGGTCCAGGCTTGATCTTGGAGTCAAAACTAGAACATGGAGTGTTAGGTATGATCTCATACAAAACTTTGGATTGAGCATAAATCAAATTTGATTCTTGTGCCCTAAAAATTGCTTGTTCCTTGTTCTAGATTACCGATGTAGAAAAATCCTTCGTGATGTAAGGTAACAATGATTTGAGGAACCATTCAAGGAGAAACTCCAGTGGTATGAAGGCTTTAATCAACCTCTTCCATCTACGGCACTCTTGGGTATGGTCTGAGATATGTGTGGATTTGTCTTGTCTAAATTTCGACAAGAGTTCTATACCAATGTCGTAACACACGGGTATCTGGAAGTGATTGAGGAAATTCATAGCAAGGTCATTGAACAAAATGAATTTCCCCCTCGGTAACTCTATATACCATTTTTCTAAAGGACTGATAAGGGTGCATTGAAATAGAATTAAATGGATTGAGTCGTCATGTAAGGAATTGGAAGAGCACCAAAGGTGAAAAGTAGCAACATGTCCACTAGGATCTTCTCCTACTTTGTCCTCGAATTTAGGAATGTCTGAGGGACTCTTGTTAGGAATAGCCAGCCAAGCTGGGTCATCAAATACCATATTGTTCATGAGTCTCGATAAGTCAGGTATGTTTAACATTGCGAGCAAAGGGAGCCTAGGTTGAGCCAGTCTATGCCACGCTTCCTGGTAGTTTTGGTTCATATAAGGCTGACTACTGTAAATACCATGGCCTTGGCCATAATATCCTCCTCTCATTTGACACATGTAGGGATGCATTGAAGCATTATGATGTGGTTTAACTTGACTATGCGGTGCTACAAATCCATAATTAGAGGAGTAAGTGGTTTGTTGATACTCGTACCCATAGGGTTGATAGTTTTGTCCATACTGCAGTCCATAAGATTGTCCATGAGAAGCTCCATAAGGTGTCCCATGGGATGTCCCATGAGAAGCTCCATAATTAGGGATATGGGGAACTCCTTGCGATGGACCGTTAGATGATCCATAAATAGGAATATGACCTCCCAAGACAACAAGAGGTAGTTGAATCTGAGATACTACCATGCAGGCAGTCGCAGTACGAACATGGCTAGTAGCAATATTCCAGCTCGAAGGACCACGTGAATGAGGGGGAGGAAGGGTTGTAAAAAATGCATTTGAAGGAGTAGGGTTTGAAGATGAAGGGACATGTGAAGGGATGTAAGTGGTATTCCCTATGGTCACTCGTCTCAGTTCTGGTATCCTCATTTGACTACTAACACTAGGTTCAAGATGAACATGTGAGGTAGCTTCCACCACCAAGATAGAAGGTGCAATGTGACTAGTGCTCCCAAATCTCTCCGCATGGAAAGGAATAGGAGTTCCCCCAAGTGTAGTGCTAGGTTCAATTTTTGACTCGGCATGATGTGCCAGATTGCGTCCAAGGATATCAAGTATTCCATAACAAATATAACTAGTACTTGTGGGTTCATGATGTGTCTCGTCACCTGGTAACCAATACTAGTGACCTGTGAATGAGGGATCATAACCAGAATGTGAAGGTATTTCTGGTGAAGGATCATATATAGGAGTAGAATCTACATCCATAGCCTCTTGAGTGGAGAATACATCTCAGGGATTTCATCCTCGTGATCTCCCATTTTGTGTGAATCAATGCGAGAAGTAGTTCACCTGGACTGTTTATTTCTCTCTCCCAAAGGAGGAGGAGATGTGGAAGGTGGAATTCTTGCTAAATGAAAAGAACGGTGGAGTGCTGCAGCTGAATTCACAATGAATCAGAAAATAAAAAGGTCTCTATCTAATTACGCAAACCCTAGTCAAACTAGCGTGCACAGATCATACACCTATACAATGTAAAGCCAAATCACAAGAAAAAAAGGGTAGGATATATGAGATCCCGAATGAAGCAGGAATGTCTCACCTAGGAGAGGCTTGAGATTCCCATACATAATAAGAAGAGGTTTGTAACCAATTATAGTGTCCCTCAGCTTCAACGCATATAGCGACTATGCTGTACAACCCCTACCTGTCCAGGACACCTACAAAATAACCTCTGTGAAGTACCCCCTCAATATAGGTAAGGAAACTAACGTCAACTTAATATAACCAATGCCTAGGTGGACAGTTACAGTTGGGATTGGCCGTATGGGCAGGGTAGCAAAGCCTGAAACTATCGAAAGAGCCCCCAGATACAAATACAATCCTGGAAATATCTCTAGTGCTACTAAGTTATGAGTAGGGGTCATCCCAATCATTAACCACTCACACTGCCTCATGCTTAAATCCCTTGTCAGAGGAGGATCCTGAGAAACACTAATTATACCAATGAATTTCACACTCTCATTGGGATAGATACATACATGTTTTGTTTAGTGGTCTTGGAGAGTTTACTCACAATGAACTATTCCAAGACCCTAAAACTGAATCTTGTTGGTGCACCCTATAAAAGAAAATAGTGTAATTCATTTTATTATGCATTGATTTTAATTGTCTTATTACTCAAAAGGGAAAATGACTGTGCAACTAATGGTGTTATGATGCAACAAGAATTGAAATGCACACCTAACAATCAATGCAAATGCATTGTGTCAAACAAAAAAAGAGGTATGCTACTACGTGAAATGAAAAATTTTCCTTCAAATGAAGATGCAATCATTCCTATATGAAAATCTAACTAATACTTCTCGAAGCAAGCCTAGTGCAAGTACCATGCAAAATACAAAATGCAACAATGCACAATGGTGCAAAAAGCAAATATTTTGGTATCTTTTGAATTAAAATGAGACAATAAAGCAAAAATATGACTCTACAACCCCGAGACTCTAAAATCACTATTCAGACAACACCTAAGCAAAGCACTAAGGTAAAAGAGACCTAATGCACTAATCGCAAAACAAAAAATATAAAATGCAATGACAAGAACATTCTCAAAGAATTCAAACTAAAAAGAGTCTCTGGTAAAAAACAGAGGTGTATACAAACTCCAAAAGCATCCAAGAAGACTCAACAATCATCCAAACTCACCCAGCAAGACTTAATCTTCCCCAACAAGGAAAAAATCAAGGAATATGTGACTGTGTGTAGAAAACCCATGTATATACACGGATATCCCAGTAACCGCATGTACATGTGACTGTGAAGACAAAACTCGCGTACAGGAAGAAAAAGAGATAAAAAAGAAGTTAAATACATAAGCTAAGATAAAATTGACTCCTATCAGACACTACTAGGCAAACATGCCCCCATACCCAACTCAGAAACAGAGAAATCATAGAAATTTAAGAACATTGACTACAAATAAAAACCCCCAAAGGAAATGACTAGGAACTCCCTAGTATGGTTTCCAATTCTATTACGAAGAAAAATTCCTATGGCTTGGAGTACCACAACAGACAGAGTAACTGCAGAAATCAATCCTTTCCCATATGTAAGAGAAACCAAACATATAACACTAAAGGATCTCAAAACATACCTTATTATGGATGGTTGATGTAGATCCTGTTTGAGCTTTTCCACTCTCGCTTGTATTAGAAATTTTCTCTTTGAACATTCAAGAAACAAGACACACATGCTATATAATTGTGTTAGACCTACTCTAGCATATATACTCAATAACATATAAGAATTTAAAAGCATCCATGGATTCAATACTCATTTAAATAGACATTATTGGATAGGAAAAGATATTTCTATTAATATATATCGTAGATTACAATAGTGACAACCTCTGTCGGCATGTCTACGAACTGGAGAAACTGAGTCCTCCACTTGGGCCTCCACCACTTCAATCCTCCATCTCTCGATAGAAATCTCACAAGACAAATGCAAGCTTGGGAAGAACACAAAGTGCTCCAAGAGACAAAGGGATGTAGACTCAAGTATAAGCTTCGGCAACAATGAACCATAGTTTTCTTTCTCTTCATTTCCTCCCCTTCAATGTATCCAAAGGGTTTCTTATATAGTGCTTCAATGGGGTAATGGAAGGTCAAATCCAGGCAATCTTAAGGCATATGGAAGGCCAAGAGACAAGAGACTCAGATCCACATCAAGGAAAACTCCAAAACTATTTGACCTTTTGTACACATCCCGATGTACACAGGTTTGAGGGTCATATCCGCATATATATGCGAGAATAGGTTTAAAAGTCACGTATAGTAAAAAATGCATGTTTTTAGGGATGATCTTGGAAACATCGAAGGTACAAAAATGGTCCATAGGGTCCATAGAGTCTACAGAGGGATAGGGAAGGCAATAAAGGTGTGATCTACCATGTGTGGTAAAATCAGCTATAACAAGGAGAATAAGGAGAAGTTTCATCACAACAACAAGAAGGACAAGAAACCGAAGAAGACCAAAAGAGATATTTCAAATATTCAATGTTATACTTGTGACGAAAAGGGACACTTGGAAAGAGACTGTGACATCCAGAAAAGGAGACACTACACTCATCTTGTCAAATATGATGAACCAACAAACAAAAGATTCAAACGAGAGAAGGATGATTTAGATGAAGAGTATGTGCTAATATCAACACTTACTGGCACTATCACACACAGAAGCAATGATTGGCTTGTGGATAGTGGAGATTTGAAACATATGACAGGATATAAGGAATCAGTCATTAATATGTCTAAACATGACTCACCTCACAAGGTGAAACTTGGTGATGATTATCAATACTATTAATTTGTCAAAGTAATCTAGGACTAAAACACAGTATCATAAGAGATTTCAAACAATTAAGCATGAAAATGGCATAATGGTACGACAATAGGAGTAACAGCTCTGTATAATCAATAAAGAATGAGTAATACAATACAATGGTCATGCAAGATGCATGAAATCCAATACAATTTGAATTCCCAAGGAGGTTATTCAAATTGAATGAATGGGTGTAGCTTAACCGAATGACAGCCAGAATAAACACACCTAGGTAACCCACTGATCAAGCCATGATTGACTGAACTGAGTCATAACTCTATCAAAGTGAAATATATGACTGAGTCTAACTGAAAGTAGCTCAGACACATGTCATTGCATGCCAATCAACAAGTGGCAGCGCATAATTAACTACAATGAAGACCGATGAGGTTAACTGAAGTCAAAGTGGTCATTAGAAGTGGTTGGAGGCGCCCTAGTTGTCTCCAATTCATAAATAATAATAATCAAATAATCAAATAATGAATGGAGGAACATTTACAACTTAGCTTAACTTATTGTTAGGTGAAACAACAACCAGTTAGCAATTAGGTGAACTTATGACACTCAGTTCACCCCAAAATGGCTCCCCATTTGAAGGAGGAATCCTAGTTAGCCTCCCTGGTTAAAGGAGGAAGCCCAGTTAACCTCCTTAATTGAAGGTGAAGGCTTAGTTTGCCTCCTTGATTGAAGGTAGGCTTGGGTGTTCTCATGCTGATGTCATAGTGTGCTCATCTGATGTCGATTAATTCAATTAAACTTGGGATGGTGGTTTAACAAGGCCAAATTGACCAAATTAAGTGTGCATGTTGGGTAAGTGACTCCAACACCCCCCCCCAAGCTATACTCAGGAGGAGTAAAAATAAAATGCATGAAATTCTAGGGCCCTGACAACAAAGGGCATATGTCACCCTGTACAATAATGTAACTCAAACCATGCTTAAAAAAATCTAAGTGAGGAAAGAGGGAATACCTAGTGGGAAACCCCCCCCCTTAAGCTGAACATTGAAAGTAGTCTAATCACCCTAATGAACTCACCCCTAGTAGTGAATGGAGGTAGGTGAACTTATTTTCTAAAAAAATCTTGGTGAAGATGTCTGCAATCTGCTCATCAGTAGGGCAATATTACAGAATGATGGTCTTGTCATGCACCCATTCCCTGATATAGTGCATGTGTATCTCTACATGCTTGGTCCTCTTCCTAGTAAATGGATCTATGGATATCTTAATATCACTTTGATTTTCACAAAAGATGAAAGTAGACAAAGTACTACCAATATAAAACTTTGAAAGAATGCCTTGCAACCAAACATCTTGGATGCAAGCATTCACCGGTCCTCGGTACTCGACCTCTGTTGAAGACAATGCTATGGCAGCTCGATTTTTGCTAGACCAGAAAATGGGGCCACCACCAAACATGAAGACATATCTAAAAGTATACTTTTAATCAATAGAATCACCCACCCAATCGGAATATGTGTAACCAACTAGCTCTAGCTCGGAGTCTACAGCATAGTGAATGTCGTAGGTCCTGGTTCCCTGAATATACTGGAGGATCCTCTTGGCTACCTTAAAATGAATATCATGAGGATTATACATGTATCTTGACACATCATTCATGGAATAACATATATCATGTCAAGAATGATTCAATTAAAGCAAGGTACCAGTCAGCTGTCGATAAATAGTGCAGTCCATGGGAGGTGTGCTTTTTCCTTCTTCAAGGCTGATCCCTGAAAGGAAAGGGAATGGAGAAGCCTTAAATTCAGAAATGTTAAACTTAAATAATAGGTCTGATATGTATTTGTGTTGAGTGACCATTACCCCATCAATATTTTTCTCAATTTCAATCCCCAGAAATTGCTTCAAGAGCCCCATATCGCTCATTTCAAATGCATTGTGGAGGGCTATTTTTATGACTGAAATAGAAGCAACTGTGCTAATTGTAATCGGTAATTCATCAAAATATAAGAAAATAATAATTAAATTACCATAATACTTCTATAGATACACATTCATATCTAATTTACACCTTTGGAAGTTTTGCGAGAGAAGGAAGGCATCCATCTTGGAATACCACTCTCTTGGGGCCTGTTTCAACCTGTATAATGACTTCTTTAGTTTGAAAACCAAAGATGAATTAGAAATGTATCCCTCAGGATGCTTCATGTATATCTCCTCTGTTGATATATTTGTAACTTCAGAATGTATTCATCTATGTATCTTATGTCTTGTAACATGATGTTTATTCCGAGATGTGTCTACAATGTAATTGAGTCATGATGTCATGACCCGATGTTTTGATCAAGAGGATCTATAATGTAAACAAGTCATGTCAATTCATTATGGGTAACCATCCTATTGTATAAGGCTTAAAGTCCCCATAGTTTTGGGGCACTAGGGTTATTAGACTCACTTAGTGAAGTCAGCACTAGTAGGGTTTTAGTCATGGCAGGAAGCAATATAAATAGAGAGGTGACTTCTATATTTAGCACACATCACATACACACTCAAGTGTAGCGCATAGTTGAGGAAGTAGAAGACACTGGGGCTCGATAAGAAGAAGGTTACTACTATTGGGAGATCACTTATTATTTTGGGCTTTTCTATTTTGTTGCTGATTCTATCTCTAAGGAAGTTGCGGGGTTTTCTCCATTTATGGTTTCCCCGAGGAAAAATNGTGTTTGATTGCTGTACTTGTTATTCTCTCAGTTAAAGATCCTAATAATGCTAGCTTAATGTTGAAAAACTAACATGGTATTAGAGCTAACCTGAGAAGGAGACACTGTGCAGCTGCGAGAACTAGGGCTTCCTAGTTTATGGACCTTCCTCCAGAGATTTTCAGCAAAAGTAAGGTGGAATAACTCTCCTCCTTAGGGCGCATCTTTCTGTTGAAGAAAAATCCAATTTCGAGGTTTTTCAGTTTTGGACCCGACACTACTACCAAAAATTAGGGCTTTTCACAGAAGAGGAATTTTTCAGTGAGCCCAGGACTAGATTGATCTCCTCCCCAAAATCAAAGTTAGGGATCAATTTCAAAGCATTTGGTTGGACAGAACTCCATAAAAGCAAAACCCTAATTTTCTCCTGAACCAACACTGCAGGATTTTAGCTCCAAATCTAGATCTGACATCTTGACCTGTTAAGATGTAAATCTTTTGTATTTCCATTTGAGGTTCTCAGTTAAGATGTCTCATCATACCAAACTTGATGAAAAGCTTGAGGGAGCTGATAACTTCCAAGCTTGGAAGTATAGGATCTCCCTTGTCCTAGAAGAGAATGAGTTGGACTCCTACATCAATGAGGAGGTTCTAGTTCCAGAGGGAGATGAGGCTAAGGCCTTACATAAGAAGAAGTAGGTTATGTAAAAGAGGATCATTGCTGATACTATCATGGATCATATTATCCCATAGGTGTCCTCTCTCAAGACACCTAAAGCTATGTTTGATGCCCTAACCAAATTGTTTGAAGGGAAGAACATAAACCGAAAAAATGACTCTGAGGAATCAACTGAAGAATTTGAAAATACAGAATGCAAAGACTATCCATTCTTACTTCACAAGGTGTTCTTAGATCAAGGAACAATTAGAAGTAGTAGATGAAGAAGTGGAGAATGTAGAAATTGTGAGGACCACCTTGAATGGTCTCCCTAGGACATGGGACTCTTTCATTCAAGGGATCTGTGCTAGAAATAAGTTAGTCAAGTTCAGCAGACTATGTGAAGAATATTCTCAAGAATAAGCTCGGATAGAATCTTGAGAAGAGAAGACGGGAAGTGAAGATCAAGCTCTCACAGTACAATCCAAGAAACCCAGATCCAGCCATCACAGAAGTAAGTACTCTCATCAAAGGAATAACTCTAGAAAGCCTAGAGATAATTCTAAGTTCATTTGTTATACATGTGATGAAAAAGGACACTTTGCTAGAGATTGTCCTAAGCACAAAATTATCTCTCACAAGAAGAAGGGAAACAAAAGAATACATCATGCTCATGTTGTAGAAGATGATGAACCTTCATTGAAGAGAACCATATATGAAAGTGAAGATTCTTTAAGTGAGGATGAATATTTTTTTATTTCCACTCTCATGGGAAACATTACTCATGGAAGTGATGATTGGCTTATAGATAGTGGGGATTCCAAAAATATGACTGGATTCAAGGAATCCTTTGTGAAACTCTCAGATCATGAATCACCTCACAAGGTGAAGCTAGGAGATGACTACCTGTATCCAATAAAAGGTAGTGGGGAATCTTCCTATAAGATAAACTCTGGAAATTCTATAACAATGAGGGAAGTATTGTTTGTGCCAAGACTCAAGAATAACCTTCTCTTCATATCATCATTAGATGCAAAAGGAATGAGGGTTGCATTCATAGATGGTCAAGTCATCATGTGGCCAAAAGGAAATACTATTGGTGATGCAATAGTGATTGGTAAACAAGAAGGAGGTTTGTACAAATTGAAGCGTCATCCAGAACAAGCCTTGGTCCATGACACAGTAGAGCCAAATGAACTTTGGCATAGAAGGATTTCACATGTGCATTACAGATCACTACCTCTTGCAGGAAAATCTGTTGAAGGTATTCCAGAAATATAGGAAAAACATGATGGGGTCTACAAAGGATTTGCGAAAGGAAAGAACACAAAGAAAACATTTCCAAGTAGTGAAATAAAAGCAAAAGGAATCTTGAAAATCATCCACTCCGATGTATGCGGTCCTATGTCATCAAGATCACTAAGTGGGTATGCATATTATGTTTCTTTTATTGATGACTTTTCTAGGAAGACATGGGTTTACTTCATGAAGAACAAAGATGAAGTATTCAACAAGTTCAAGGAATTCAAAGCCTTGATCAAGAATAACTCTGAAAGGAAGATCAAGACCTTTCGATCAGATAATGGTGGAGAATTCACTTTGAATGAATTCAAAGAGATATGTAAAGAATTAGGGATTAAGAGGGAGTTGTCCACTCCTTATAATCCACAAAAGAATGGGATTGCAAAATGGAAGAATAGAACTATCATGGAAGCTACAAGAGCTATGCTTCATGATCAAGATCTTCCTATGCATCTTTGGGCGGAAGCTTCCAGAACAACGGTTTATGTATAGAACCCTACTCCACATAGAGTACTCAAGAACAAGACTCTTGAAGAAGTATTCTCTGGCAAGAAACCAGAAGTCAACTATTTCACAATATTCGGCTATCCTGTTTACATACACATTCCAAAAGAGAAGAGAACAAAATTAGATCCTTCAGGAAAGAAGGGTATATTTATGGGATACTTTGAAATCTCAAAGGCTTACAGAATATATTTCCTAGGATACAAGAAGATTGAAATCAGGAGGGATGTGACATTTTATGAAGACACAGCTTACAACAAATCCAAAAAGAGACCTACTGAAGAATTTGAAGAAGCATAAGCACCTAGAATTTATGATACAACCATGAATAAAGAAACTCAAGAAGAAGATCGAGAATTTGAAGAACCACAAAGACCTGTAGATCCACCTCTGGAGAAGAATCCTCATAAGAGGAAACCTACTTGGGTATGTGAAATTATCTAAGGTGCAGAAAGATATGGGGCTCCAGAAGAGAATCATAGAGAAAGAAAGAGGACCAGATCCTGCTCTGGTTATGTAGCTTTACTATGTGATTTCATTGATAAAGAACCTTCCAGTTATGAAGAAGTGGTAGAACGAAAAGAATGGAAGGA